>JAFBJW010000196.1:492060-563581 GCA_016785235.1 Pseudorhombus dupliciocellatus | reverse complement strand
TCCCCCGCGCCCCCCCGCCCCCCCCCCCCCCCCACTCTCTCTCTTCCTGACTTACGCACTAAAGCATCATGTTGAAATATGCAGCCTCTCAATAACACTCGTCACGGGCCGCTGTCTAAAATGTTGAAGGGACATTTTCATGAAGTTCAAGGGATCAACGTGAACACGTTTGACTCCTAAGGTGATAAATATAGCACGCAGAACCCTTCACTTCACTTATGAACATTGAGAGATTGGGATTTGAGATACGAGCAACGCCTCTGAATACCTGAGTCTTTGAATTTCAACACACCTGAAAGATATTACAGAAAGAGAGCCAACTTTAAAAAGCTTAAAATGCAAATGAAGTGTGTATTTGTTTCTATTACCTCTCTGCATTTTATCCTTAATAAACACTGACTGGCTCTGAGCGGCACCTGAGGAGCACCTGCCCTGAAACACTCAAGAAACAGACGCGACCACAAAAGCATCAGTTCAGTTTCAGAAATCTTTATTTAAAAAAAAAAAAAACCCACTGACTAATAACAACAGCCTCCTGTTACAGTAGTAGTTATTCCAGTCAGAGCAGAAATCTGTGACGTCAGTCCCACGACACCTTCAGCTTTCACTTCCCCCGTGTGACGCTGCCTTCTTTCATTTTAGTTAAGTGCGCACGATGGTGCTGAGACACATGAACCGAGAGCGAGGGATCACTGAGGCGTCCTACGCTGCCAATGTTAGGACAGAAGGCAGATGGACCGGTCAACAAACAGGCAGTCACACACACATCTCCCAGAAAAGCAATGAGAGCAATGTTCTGAAATACACATGCATGAAGTGTGTGTGTGTGTTTCAATAACAGGAAAATTGCTTCTGTGAAATATTGTTTTTTTTTCATTGGAAGATGGAAACACAGCCCCCCCTCCACACACACACACCTTTGGGAAACATAGCTGACAGAACAAAGACAAACCAACTGAAAAGAGTAAACAAACAAACATCAACAGGATCAACCCACAGTGTTTTCACATCTCACTACTATAAAAAAGCATTAAAGCAAATCTACATCTATCAAAGTTTATTGGAATCAAACAGCTTGACTAATTTACATGATTTTGTTTTGGTATCAACAAACATTTTCAGAGTTAAAGGTCCAGTGTGTCAGATTTAGATGAAAGGGAACTATTGGCATGTGGAATAATTATTGTCATGTTTGTCATTCTTTAGTCCAAAAAGGCCCTTTTATATTTAAATACTTTCTATTTACATCCTCTCTGTGGAGGCCACCACGATGCTGCAACATGCCACTGCACCACCGTTACACAATTCTACACACTGTACCTTTAATTTCCAGAAGGTTGGACAAAATGTCTTCCAGTTCTTCTAATAATTGTCTTGTTTATAAAATCTGACATCATGTACAAATGTTACAGGTAAAATAATTTAGCTCTTTGCATATTGTAATGTGCTTTTTGTTCAGATTGTGTGTGGGAAGTTTAGTGATGGACTTTATTCCCACAACTCCAGTGTTACATCTTCCTCCTCCTCCTCCTCACTGTGCTGGTTTTAGGAATTGTCACCTCCATTGCAGAGAGGACAGATGCATATTTAAAGCAGAACAGACATTACGTCAGTGGAGCAGTGTCACCATTGTGAGATTATTATTTTTTTTCTTTTTTCACCAGAATGATTATGAAGTCATTTCTCAAAGTTCTTCTTCATCATCATCTTCCTCTTCTCCCTGCACACCAGAGTACATAGGTGTAAACAAACGGTGGTGACAACACTTAAAAAAACAAAAACAATCACTTAAGAATACAAGTGATTAAGAAAAAGTGATCAGGGCGTTTTCATGAGAACGTCTGAGACAAACATAATGTGCAACACTTCAGTCAAATGTGACAAACAGAAACTTTTCTCCGTGTTCGAGAGCTGCCTGACTGAAGGTTTGTGCCACATGAAAGGAAACAAAGTGTGAATTGCATGATCTGCGGGGAATTATGAGATGAAATGCTGAATTTCAGAAAATGCTTACTATGTCGTGATTTTTGCCAACAGCTTTAGCATGTGTGCCACAGTGCCTCATGATGACTGAACAGCTTTCTGTTACATGTGCTCTTAAGTCACGGATTCAAACAGGTGAGTTTGCTGTCGTCACATCATGGATTTACAGACGGAGCAACCTGCGAGACACCTGGTATTTATTAGTTCTCATACAATTCTAAACTATCGGGACAGGAAATTCATTTTAGGCACCACTGTAAAAATCCAGAGCACAGACTCCTTTAAAACTGAGGACTAACGCAGCGTGGAGCAAAACACTGTGGTTCACCCAGCAGTGTGTGTGTGTGTGTGTGTGTGTGTGTCCGTACACAAATGTAAATTAACTCAGTTCAATGGTTAGAAAAGCCACAACCAACCCTCTGATGGACAATGTGTGTCTGCATCCTTATACTGTATATACTGTGTGTGTGTGTGTGTGTGTGTGTGTGTGTGTGTGTGTTTGGATCTAGTGTCAGCTTGGGCAGAGCAACATTTCCAGTAAAGTGTCACAGTTGCATGCTGGGACAGAATCTAAAGATGGAGGGAGAAGGACTGTAATTTAAAGGGGTGGGGCCCCTCCATCTCTGTTTTGTTTATCTAGTCATTTTCCAATCACTCTATCCGTCTCTATATCTGTCCACTCATGTGTGTCCATCCCAGCTTTTTCTCCATTTACTCTAACCTTCCTTCTCTCTGTGTCTTTATACCTTTTCTATTCCACTTGCTTCTTTTTCTCTTTCCAAGAATCCCCCTGTTTCAGACATTTCTCTTTCCAGAGTTTGCTCTACACATCAGAGAAGAGGAAGAGGTGATACATTCAGTTGCTCGGGTGCTCTGGTCCTCTTTAATTTAGTGACTCTCGGTGAGGGCTAATTCATCGCCTACCATTCTGCAGAACTGCTGGCAGTTGGGTAAACGTTTGCAGGGCCAGCCGGTGGGCAGTCAGAGGTCCAGCTCAAAGACGTGCCCACTCCTAGTGTTGTGGTCCACAACTGGGCTTTGAGTGTTATGGATTCTCAGACTTCAGACTCTGCAGCTTCATTTAACGAGATATTAAAATTGGAATGCTTTGAAAAAATCTGGTCACAAAACATCCACAAAATACAGTCAAAGACGGAGACACCATTTCACGGGTGGCTCCGTGGCCCCAGAGAAACGCCCATCATATGGCCCAGGGCGGTTTGCTGCTCATTATTAATTCACCCAGAATGTGAACACTGTCAGAACCTTTAGTGTGACAGTCAATCCCAAATCCCTTTACGTTGCATCCACCTCTACGGGCGTCGGCTCGAGATGATGATGATGCCAAAACGGACTCCGCACATCCAATAGTTTGGCTGTGATGTGATGTTTGAGACGCTTCCTTCATATTGGCAGCTGGTATGTGCGATCAGGTTCATCTATACGTTTGTTCCAGAAAATACAAACTATAGTCCTTCATGCTGAGATGTAAACACGCTAAAAGTCCTGTGATTGGAGCAAAGTTAGAACGGTTATCAACAAGACAAAGCACTGAGTCCAGTTTTCAGTCCACACAGCTCCAGCACTTAGACGATGCAGACTGCAGTTAAGAGTATTTGGTTCCAGGTATTAGACGCAACCGTACTCATACCACACGGTCTGGGGGTCATTGTTGGGGTCAGGGGAGGCCGGGGTGCTTTTTGGGCGTTCGACAGAGCTACACCTTGCGCTCTCACTTTCTTTCTTTAAGTGGGAGGGTTCATCCGCCGGGCCATCCCTCGACGCCTCCCTGTGCTCAGAGGCCTCATTAGTCCGTTTGGCCGGCACAGCCCTGGTGGGGGTTACCATGGCGACCTCGCCGTGGTGGTGGTAGGAAGAGGACGCGGATGGGCCGTTTCGGGAGGCAGGAGTCCTCCCTCTCTCTCTTTCTGCGTACCTCTCTGTCTGCAAGTTCAGCGAGGACGAGTGGTGAATGGGTGCGTTCAAGAAGCTGCTATCTCCCATTTGATTGGTTGGGCCGGCCAGACGGGCAGAAAGTGGGCGTTCTCTGCCATTTACTCCTCCTCCTTGCCGTCGAATGACCACATCCGGTTGGCCAGAAGAAGCCTCGTTACCGCGGAAACTGTCTGGTCCGCTAGAACGCAGCAAATCAGCTGAGGCCAAGCTGAAGGCCCGGCTCAGTGATTGGCTGGTTCTCTGGCTGAGAGGCGTGCTCGAGGATGGAGACTGGCCCACCGGTTGTCGAGGCGAAGGCTTCACGCTCTGGCCTGGCCTGTGGCTGGGTGTGTGTACGGTGGGCGAGACATAGCTGGTAGGGGTCACCTGATCCCTGGAAGTGGGCGCTGAGGGGGCGGGACTTCTGGTGAAATAATCAGTCATCAGGTCCTCTTTGCTTCCTGTTGAGACCTTGAGACAGGGAAAACATAAATTAGGAGAGTTAATAAGATTTGCTTGCTTTTTAGGCTGTAGCTTGAGTGATGCAGAGATTTCAAAGGGACTGATGGTCAACTCTGTCCCTGCTGTTCCAGTTTGATAAGTGATTAAAGTTGCACCTTGGGTTTAATTTACTGGTAAGACTTCCTACTCGCAGGTAGTCTGATGAGTCTGATGGTGGCTAAGACTAGAATCTACTGTACACATCAGTCCTGCATATCTAATGAGTCCTGGAGAAAGCGGCAAAACCTCAAATACTTGGACTAAATGAGCTGTTGGTGATGGTCGCTCACACAGAGATGCAAACATGAAACATGAGATGCTGTTAAAGTCTGTATCTGACCTTAAGGAATTAGTGCGCGAGTGACCGCAGCACACCAACACGTTTCTTACCATGGGCGGTGACTGCAAGTTGCTCTCGTGCAAAAACTGCTCCAGCGTCACCATCTCACTTCCAGGTGATGCTGACCGCGTCTTGGCTTTAACTGCGCCTCCACGCTGAGGTTGGGCCCTCTGGGGCGTGTGGTCGTAAGGGAGGGTGGAGCTACGCGACAGGGTCTGCTGTGATCGGCTGAGGCCCATGACATCGTCACTTGACAGGCTGGCCGAGCGCCCGGGACAATCCAGTGAGTCTAAAACATAGTGATCACATAGAATTATTTATTTAAGGATGTGGGAGGAGATTGCCCGACGGAAGCATCTTTGCAGTGTTTGTCTTATTTCTGGTTAATTGTTTAATTGTGTGAGTTAAGGCTACACCCTGTAAATCAAACATGACGTATAGTTTAGGAGAACAGTCCAATTGTTCTGTACCTCTGCAATTGACGGGTGAGTTGGAGCTGGATGTGTTGTGGCTGAAATCTGCTGACCCTGGGCGACCTCCAATGTTGCCATGGTGACCAAACACAGAGTCAGAGGTGTTGTGGCAGGAGTCTTCATCAAACATACCTGAAAATAAAAGGTCAAATCAAACACCTTCAAATAGATCTTCACAAATATGCACGCGGCTTCATATATGAATATCCTGAGCCACCTCTGGGTCTGCGGCCGGGCCCTGGTCCCATTCTGGAGCTGGAATTGTTGCTTAGTCCCAGTGAGGACAACTGGTGGCTTGGAGTGGAGCTCAGGGTTTTATGGGTCTGACCTAGGAGAAAAATACACAGGTTACTCTGAGTGTGTTACACACGGTTGTGGTGTAATCAGATGATAGGTTCCACATTAATGGAGAACCCATTCCAACCTGAAAAACCTTGCAAGATGCTTTGATGCACAAAAAGAGAGAAATGCTATCAATTGCTAATGTATGGAATACCTTGTCCGTGTCCATCTTCTCCATTGACACTTTCACTGCTGCCTCCGGGTGTACTGCTACGATAAACTCGGTGGCTCCTGTCAGTCAAACCTGCAGAGCAATAAGAATGAAGGGTGAAATGACGATGGCACCGGTTCCACAGAGGAACCATCAGATATACGGGAACAGGACGCACGGTGCTGCCAGGGCGCAGGAGTACGACACTGGGGCAGGGAGTGGATGCAAAGCAGCACATTCAGAAGCTTCCCAACATGGAGGGATCTGTGTCTCTGACTCTAATATTACTATACACAGATCTAACTACATCTATGATATCACCCCAACATTATAAAAGAATTAATGAGTTAGAGTGTTGGTTCTAATGTGTTTCCAGAAGCTTAGGAAACACATGTGGTGTGTATGTGTGTGCTATGGGCTGAGGCAGTGGGTGAAAGTGGGTATCAAGTCATTTCTTTTTCAGTAGTGAAAAATGAAAGATAAAAATCGCTCTCAATCAATGCACTTTCATTCCAAGCAGCTTCAAAAAAAGCTCTGTTATAATCCTGAAATCCTAACGTTTTAAAACACACACCAGCCCCTTCTGCAAGGGGCAGGTAAAAGGTGCGTGTGTGGAAGCTGGTTGCTGTGGCGACCGTAGCTGAGACGATGAGGAAAAAACTGCTGCGAAGCTTTGTGAAGCAGACATATCTATCTTCAAGCAACCCGGAGCAGGAGAGCTCGAGGGGACGTATGATCTAATGAACAGCCTTTCATTCTCACCGACCGGAGTCCAGGGGAAAATGTGAAGGGAGGCGAACACGCACAAAGACACACAGATATGAATCCTAGACACATGCATATATATGGCGGCGAGTCTGGCGTGCCGGGAAATAGGAGCCTGCGCGCACACACACACACACACACAGATATATAAATTAGGTCTACACACTACTTACTAGTAACTGTGGAAACATGCACCTTGTTCATGTTTCATGTTCATTTGTGCTGTTCAATGTTGTATATGTTGCACACATTAGTGTTTATGAGGAGGATGCGTGTGATATGTCTGCACAGTGCTATGATGATGGGGAGGATGATGAGGGTGTGTTGCTTGAAAATGAAGATGAGGAGGAAGGGATTAGAAGACTCCGTTGGCTGAGATTGACTGGCTAGTGAGGGCGTCAGCTGTGATGTCAGAGGATGACCAAAATCGCAGTCGTCTGTTGAGAGAGAGTTGGGGACGAGAGGAGGAGGAGGAGGAGGAGGAAGAGGAGGAGGACATGGTAGAGGGTAGCAGCTTTTCTTGACTTTTACTGCGGAGAAAACGGAAGCGTTTGGGGGCAGGAGGAGCTAAGAGGGAGAGGAAATGGACAGACATATAAGAAGGAATGAAAAGAGAACGATAAACAATGACAATGAGTCAACCAGGTGTCATGAAGTACATGATGGACAGAATATTAAATGACAGATGACATGCTAGAGAACCCATCAGAACCAAACAAGGACACAGAGTTCTGATGCTTATTAAAACCATGCATTTGACTCAGGACTGAGCTCAACTCACTCTGAATTTGTACACAGTGACTGGCAGAGAGGTCAGTGCACAGGAAATGGTCCTGGATGTGCTCATTTGGCCAGACAGGGAGGTGAGAGAGCACCTCCCTGCTTTTGGTGTGAATGTGACGTTGAGGATGACGAACCAGGGTGACAAAAAGAAACAGAATTGCATCCGAACTCTGGGAAATAAGTCAGTCCCCTGTTATTCTGGGTCGACCTGTGTTTATAACACCTGCTGACACCTGCTTTAACAACATGTACCGTAACTGACCCCTGAGTAGCTTTGTGGTCTAGTTGAGGTGGTCTACTGTGTGATTTGAGCTCAGCCGTGAGGAGAATTGCACATACGATTAGAGCAATCAAACAGAAAATGAATGGAAATGAAAACATTAGAACCATGCAAAAGAACCCAGAGTCATTATTGAGTAGAAAGTGTAGGACAGAATAGCATGATTCTCAAATGTGTGTGTGTGAGAGAGATCTATTAATACAAAGCAGTGTTGCACCACTGGGAGCGGTACCAACAACAACAACAATTTCTAGAAGCTGTCTAGGAGAAATGTTGTTGACATGTCATTTATTCTAAAAGTCTGCAATGGTTCATGTGGCAGTCACTCAAGTCCATACATTATGACGAGCCACAAAAAGCCAAACTAGGTCAGGGTGAGTTTTGTTTTCTCAGTGCCCCGTGGTCATTTTTTTCAAAGCACTTTACACAAACGTAGCCAATGCACACTGGTGCTGAACTGCACTTATTTTGGTTCCCAGTAAAAAAATAAAAAATAAATAAGATCTTTATGTGAAAAATAAACTGTGGAATAGACTACCTGTAATCAAACTTCACAGAACATTGGAAACATGACATACACCTAAAATAGTTTCTAATGATAAGAGACGTGACTAGAAACCTGATGTGTCCCAGAGAGGAACAGCTAGGGCAGCACAGAACAGGTCTTAACAGTGGTGAGAAACAGGTGTCGATTTATGTTGTGCTACTGCGCCCTCTGTTGGCAAACGAAGGAAGTGCACCTCAGCATTTTGTTTGATAAGTGCTTGTATTTCCTGACATTGCGTGTACAGGCTGTTTACCTCTGATGATGGGTGTCAGCGGCGCTGGGCTCTGGGATGCCAGGCCGGGGCTGCTGGGGTGGTTGTTCAGGTTACCGTGAGCGTGGCCAACCTCTTGCGAGGAGTCACTTCCTGTCCGCTGGGGAAGCGGGGGCGGCGTCTCTGGGGGGAGGAGCGGGGGTGGAGCAGGTAGAGGGATGTCTGGGGCGCTCTTTACTCGGTCTTTATCCTTGGCGCCTTCCTTTTCTCGCTCGCCCCCTCTATCCCTGCTGCTCTCCTTCCGCGGTTTGATCAGCTTGACTAAAGCTTTGGCTCCAGACCACTGACTCCTCCTGTAAACACCAATTAAAGCTGTTCAACTTGATGTTGAACTTGAATATATGCTGTTTTAGCATGCGTATTTGTAACTGGCCAACACACACTATAGTACTCTTATTGCCCAGCACTCATTTTAAACAAAATATTACTTTTTAGGTGTTGGGTCGTAAAACTTGTATTGGTCCATGATCTTTTCTTCTAGTTTCTCCTTTTGCCGACGAAGAGAATTCAACTTGTCACTGAAACAGAAAAACAATTGTGCAGTTTACACTGATGGGATCTCCAGAAATGAACTCATAATTGTGACTGTTAGTTGTATGTACACCTACATGTACAGCTTCTGCTCCTGGTGATAGAGCTCTTTGCTCTCCATGCTCCTCTCCAGCAGAGTGTGGTTCTGCTGACTCAGCAGGTTGATCTGACTCAGGAGGTGGTGGTTCTCCTCTTCCAGGTTCCCTTTCAGTCTGCTCAGCAGCTAAACGCAGACACGTGCAAACCAGCGAGGGGTCAGGTCAGGGTCTTTAGGACAAATGCCTCTGTGCCATGAGAGATCTTTGAATCTGTTTACCTCACAGTGGTTATCTAGTTTGGTCATTGTAAGATCCAGGCCCTGGTGTTGTTCCATCAGTGAATCGTATCTTGCCATCCACTGACTCACTTCCTGCTGGGAGGAGCTGAATGAGCTCTTGAGTTCGTTCATTCTCTGCTGAAGTCCTTCATTCCTCTCCATGTGCTGCGATTGATTCTCAGTCAATCTATGGGGGGGATGGGGGGAGAGATCAACTACACTGTACACGACTGTTTCAGTGCTGACACTCAGTTCGACTGTGACGATGACGCCAGTACCTGTCCACTTCTGTTTTTAGCTGCAGATTCTCTTGCTGCAGTAGCCGATTCTTCTGGATCTCCAGGTTTAATTCCTCCTTCTCTTTCTGACCGTGCCCCTCCTGTTCATCCCATTTCTCCTTCTGCTGCAGCAAAATACAATACCTGTACGAGGACGCACAGACAGACAAGAGCGGGACCCGTCATTAGATCTTGAGATGTCATTCTGGGGACATATTTATATTTAACTTTCAGCAGGAGGAAATCAAAGTACTGCCAGGCCTTATATCTCGATACCGTTAGTCGGGTTTGTTGTAAACTTACTTGCTGTGTAGAGTCCTTTGGTCGTTCTCTAGCGTCCTCTGTTTGCTTTTTAGTGCCGCGTGCTGACTGATCAGCTGCTCATACTCCTGCGCTTGCCTCTCGTGGACGCTCAGAAGACGTTCGTGGTCGCTGAGCACGCTTTCCCGACCCCGCCACGCCTCTTCTCGCTGTCGCTGCCACGACTCTACCTCTGCCTCCAAGGCAGTGACTTGGCCTTGCAGCACAGCATTCTGGGCCATGAGGGATGCGCTCTGAGAGGAGAGTGTTGAGTTCTCCACCTGAGAGATTCAACAGATGTCAGACTTGACTTCAACAGCAAAAGAAAAACAAAAAAAAACAAAAGTAAATAAGATTTCACACCTGCAGCTTTGCCGTCTGTGTGTGTAAGGAGGAGTTCTGCTCCTGCATGGTGGTGGTGTGTCGCTGCAGTGCCAACATCTGGTTGTTAAGAGAATTGTTCTGGTTCTCCAGCTGTCTGAGCTGCTCCTTCAACAGACTGCTCTCTGTTTGCAAGGAGGCATTCTGGGGAAAAGAGCGACAGTAAACAAGTAAACACCATGTAAAGGACAAGAAGCACACAATGATCTGTACCATCGATAATGTGTCACTCACATTCTTTTCCACATCAATAAGATGGTCTTTGATGCGCAGAAGCTCAGCAGTGGCAGACCTCAGACTCTTCTCGCCACCTAAGCGCTGCTGGGAGTTGAGGTTTTCTTCCTCTCGCTGGGTCTGACTCAGGGCAGACACAGTTTTCTGACCCTAGACAAACCATATATGTGTATGCACACACACAAACTGAATACCAAATGCTCCATTTATGCAATCCAGCACTATTTTGAAACCTCTTACTACTTAGTCTTTACTTTGGCTGCATAGTGAAATGACTGCCTTGCTTACAGGACGCATTAACATCAGCCTAGCAGTGGGCACACAATCGATGTTTGGGTCTGAAATATTTGTTAATAACAATACTAGGCAACTGAAATGGACAGCGTGTGCTTGCCTTGGCTAGCTCAGCTCGTAATGTAGCGTTGCACGCGTTGCTCTCCTGCAGCTTCTTTTCCAGAGTGAATATTTTCTCCTCCTTGATCTTCATTTTCTGTTGGACAGTTTCCTCCAGCCGAGACTCCAGCAGCCTGTACCTGCTGAGACAGACGCACAAAATCAGTGAATCAGATACCAGCACACTCTCACAACTCTGATCTAAGTCAGTAGTGCTCATTCAACACATGAAAGCAAGGCACCTGTCCTCCAAGCAGTGCTCCTGCTGCAGCACTTTCTCTCTGTTCAGTCCAATCTTCTCCAGTTCTTCATTGAGTCTTTCTAACTCCACACTCTGCTGCTGAACACTCAACTTCTCTGACACCAGGTCCTGCACAGAAGTGTGTGACACACAAATATAAACCTCATGTCTTCATTAGCTCTCTTGCATTGTAAATGTATAATGGAAGAAGATTCATGAAGTATCACAAAAGTCTTTACAAGGGTCCAGAATCAATTTCTGGGGGTTTACTGCTGCGGATGTTTTCCTCTCACCTCTCTCAGTGTCGCCAGAGTTCTCTTGTCAATAGTCGCCTGTTTCTGCAGCTCCTTGTTCTCCCGTTCCAGCTCTTTGGCTTTGACTGCCACCTCCTTCAGCCTGTCCACCTCCTTACTCAGAGCCCCACTTTCCTTTTCAACAGAAGCCAATTGCCTGACACTGTCTTCAAGTTCTGACTTCTTTCCCTCCAGCAGGGTTTTGACCTTCAGGCTTTCTTTCTCCAGGTGCTTTCTGCCCTTCTCTGACTGCTCCAGGTCCAGTTGTAGCTTCCTTCTCTCCTTGTCTCCTTCCATCCTCCTTTTACGCTCCTCCCTCAGGTCCTCCACTTCCCTTCGCAATTCTTCTTCTCTGCTCTGCGCCTCCTGTCTTCCCCTCTCTACCTCCTCCCTCTGCTCTTTACTCCTGTCCAGTTCCTCTTCTAATCGATGCTTCTCCTGATTCAGAGTTGCCGTGTTCACCTCCAGCCTTTCTGCCCTCTTCCGTTCTGTCTGCGTCTCCTCTCTGACCTCTTCGAGCCTCTGTTTCAGCTCCTGTGTTTCCCTCTGGAGCTCCGTGTGCTCCTCCTGCAGGGTAGCTAGGCGAGCAGATGAGGAACGCAGGTTTTCCAGTGAGCAGCGGAGCTCCAGGTTCTCCTTTGACATCAGGCTGTTGTCGGCCTCGTGCCTGCTCAGCTGCTGCTGGGCTTCCACTGCCTCCATTTTCAGTCTGTGCACCTCCTGCTCCAGGGAGGACACCTGCTTCTCAAGAGCCTCTGACCGCTCAATGCATGTACGCAGAGACACCACCTGGGAAAAAAAACAGGCACAACTAAATTTCCAAGGCATTGTTGTACTAATGATGCTTTTAATTTAGGAATACAGCCATACGTAATAATAATAATACATGTTTTTTATTATTATTACTTCTCTGTTCAGGGTGTCTCTGCTCCTCTCCAGCCTTGCAGCCTCTCTCTCCGCCTCCACGCACCGCCCTGCCAGCTCCCTCAGCCGCTCTGCCTCCTCATTGGTTACTTTGAGTTGAGTTTCCAAGCTGGCCAGTCGGGAGCTGGTGTCAGTGATGCTCTGGTGAAGTAAACTATTCTCTGCTTCCACCTCGCGGACTCTTGCCTCGCTGTTGGACTGTGCACGCTCCTGAAGGGACGCCACTGCATCAGACAGGTGCTGCTTCTCGCTTTCCAACTCTGAGATCTGATTGGAGAACAAAGGGACAATGGCATCAGCAAAGGAGCGTGTTCACGCCTTAACTCTTACTGAGAGAGTGTATTTGTGCGTATCTTACCACTCGATCCTTCTCTGCCCTCAGAACATGCATTTCTCTCTCCAGACTTTGCTTTTCCTTCAAAAGCTCCTCCCCCAGAGATTCCATGTCCTGATTGGTCATTCTCTCCTGGTCCAACAAGCCCTGGAGACGCTCAAACTAAACAAAGATGAGACGCAAGACCTATTAATAATAATGTAGTGTAAATTGGATTTTGTTGTTTCATCCTCGATGGACAAATGGCTCGGCCAAACCCAGGCCTCCCGACCTTCTTGCTGAGACTCTTGTTCTCCCTGTCCAGCTCCTGGGTGTGGAGCTGCTGCTGCTGCAGGAGGTGGTTGTCTTCTTTCAGTCTCTCTATCGACGACTGAAGCTCCCGGTTTTCCTTCTCCAGCTTCAGCACGCGACTAGAAACGCACTCGTTGAGCTCGTGGACCAGTGACTTACGGGCTGCAGCAGAGAACATCACTGGGTCAGGACAGGATATGGACACAAACTGAGGACCATAGAAGACAAAAATAATAGAATAGGAAATCAGGCTTTTACTCTCTGTGTCGGTGTTTTCATGGTTCTTGCTCAGCTGCTCCAGCTCCCAGCCCAGATGAGCGGACTCGTTCATGCTCTGTTTCTGTCCGATCTCCAGCAGCATGTTCTCCTCCACAAGCTCCTCCAGCCGCTGACGTTCATTGTCCCTCTCCTGCACAACACACACAAAGGTGTCAACGTGTTCTCAAACATTCAAACTAGAGGCCCTCAACATGTTTACAGCTGCTTTGCTGACACTAATGACTGCTTTTAAAGAATAATACCATTTCCAGGTCGTGTATCTTAGCTCGTAGTAAAAGGTTGTCTTTCTCTAGGGCATGAAGTTTTTCAAAGCGCCCTCTAGAGGCTGACAGCTGCTCTTCCAGCAGCATCTTCGTCTCCATCAGATTAAAGTTGTCCTCACGAAGCTCCTGTACAACCACACACACAAATACAAACAAACCAAACATGAACATTGGTCCCACTGTTTTCTAATATGATGGCTGAGAGATTCTTGTGACTGTACCTCGACTCTGGTCTTGTAGAAGTGAACATCATTGAGTTTTTCTTTACATCTGGTCAGTTCCGTCTCCAGCCTGTCCACCCTGGACGCTTTCTCCCTCAGAGAGTCCACCTCGTCCCGGTACACTCTGGCTGAGCGAGCCTCACAAGATAGCGACTGATTCTAAACAAGCACACACAGACAAAATGAATACTGTTCAAGAAATTCAGTTTAAAAAAAAACTAATTGAACGAAAACTAATTGAACTTTTTTGGAACAGAATCTTGAATTATGGGTTAAGGATAAATGTATAAATGGGTCCTAACCTCTTGTTTTACTTTCTGTAACTCCTGATCCAGACTCTCCACTTCATGTTTCGAATCCATCAGCTGTTCTGTTTTCTCTTCGCTGCAAGCAAACACAAGCAAACGGGCACACACACACACACATACAATTAAAATAGATCAGTCATTATGCTGTGTCACCTGCTTCACACAAACATGATGCCCAGATAGGTTCAAAGTCCTTTGAGAGATTACACTGTGACGGTGATGAGATTATGGAACGTCACTGTAAACTATAAACTGAAATCATTGAGTAGTAATTTAAGCACAATGACTGAAGTTAAATAGACAATATTACCATGAAATAGCATTTCAAAGACTTATGGGTGTCTCTTTGACTTACAGGTCTTGTCTGTATTTGCGAAGCTTGGCTTTGGTATCAGCAAGCTCCACAGACAGATGCTGTCTGTCTTCCTTGGTCAGCGCAGATGCTCCGACACTCGTTCCCACACCTCCAGTGCTCTGCCCCTGCTGTGGGCTCTCCGTGGCCTGGTTCCTGCATCCTTCCTGGGGCTGCTGGCTGAACAGGTAATCCCTCTCCTGACTCAAATCCAAAATCACCTGGAGGGCAGATTTTTATGTTTGAGTGACGCTATGAGAAGACTTTTTCAAGACTTACAAGATCACTGGACAATTAAACTATTTATATGGATAATGTTTCATATAAGAATGCAAACAATAATCAATACATTAACCCATTTAAATATGCCACATATATTTTTGTATTATTATTATTGATTAAATAAGATAATCTGCCTGCAAGTGGGTCTTGTGTCTCTGTACCTCACAGGCTTTGTCTCTCTGGTCAATCAGTTGCTGTAGCGACGCAGCCATGTTCCGGGAGAGAGGCTCCAGCTCCTCAGGCACAAGCTCTGCCCCTTCCTCCAGCCAGGAGAGGTCGAGTACATTCAGTTGGTTATGGGTAACCTGCAAAAAGCCCAAGCGCAACATTGCTTTTTAAAACTGCCTTCACAGTTTCTACGACAGGAAACATTTTGCAGTAATCGTGAGTGTGTGTGAATGGGCGGAGGGCAAAAAAAAAAACCCTGTTCCAGCACCTTCAAACACCATCATGATCTGACATGTGACAGAAACACTTCATCAGTGACACAGCAAGGAGCCTGCGCGAGAGAGGGACGAACATCTGCTATCTGAATGCCAAAACTGGTGAAACCACCGCGAGTGAGGAGTTCAAAGGTTACAAAATAAAAGCTGATGGAGAACACAAGATGCGTACGACAGCTTTGGAAAAATATAATGAGTGTGGTTGTGATACAGATTACTTTAGGAAACACCTAAATGAAATAAAAAGATAATTGAAGTCAAGAACCGATCACTGGACTCATTTTGATCTACTGACCTCCTGGATGTGAGAGACAATGGCGGCCTGGGTCTCAATGTCCAGCAGTTTGATCTTCTCTATCATCTCCTCCTTGCGCTCACACTGACGAACACAAAGAGGGATAGACATTGAAAAAATGTACATATTTATTAAAACTGTGACTGTTTTAAAAAAAGGAGATAAAAAAAACTCAAAGCTGTTGATGTCTGAGTTGCTGTTAAACTAGTGACAAATATAGTTTAATGTATGATTAGTTTAGTTTTTCTTTGCTATGACTTCATCAGTCCCTCTGTCCCAGTCTTCCCATTCATTGCTCCCTCTTGGCCTTTCATGGAACCAGTAAGACAAGAACAGAGAGGGAGAAAAAAAGGGAGGGCAACTAGAAAGAAGAGAGTGAGGTGGGGAGAAGCAGTGCAGTCGTGGGCAAAAAAAAGGGAAAAATGGGTTCAAACCGATGGGAGAGGTGGAGACAAGAGACAACAAAGAGCTGAATGAGCACACACCCAGAAACACCCCCCGCCACGTGACTGGCCACGCCTCCTTCCTTACAGGTAACCCAGTAAATACTTAGTAAACACACCATTTTAGGATTACAATTTCAACCAGGACGAGTAAGGATGGGTTTAAAAATGTGTACTGCTAAACTAGTACCCTCAAATAACCGTAACTGTAATACATGACAGTGATTCCAAGGTGCCCTTTAGTAAGGCGGCACTGCAGAACATGTGACTTTGAAATATACAACATTTATCTTCTGCAGCTCCACAAACATGATGACTGTGCGGGAACCATAAATATGACTCCTGTTTTTGAATCCTGCAGTCCCACCCACACCCAGTCCCGCCCTGCACCTTATCAGGACGCACACTGAACGGCTGTGCTCGGACATGCAAAACTAAACACACTTCCTGGGAGACTCTGGGTGGCACAGTAACCTGCTGTGTTTGGGCTGTGTTTGGGGTGTGTGTGTGTGTGTGTGTGTGTGTGTGTGTGTGTGTTACCTGAACAGCACAGCCTAGTATCAGTAACAACAGTCTTTTCAGTTCTTCCATGCTCTTGGCTAGAGGGCACAAAACACAGACACACGCTGTCTGTCAGAGACATAAATATTCAACACAAATAGTTGAAAAAGTGCTTGTATGAGGAAGAATAAATTTTAATATAGAAATACTTCATCTGCCACTCAGATATATTTTAAGTCTCCAATAGACCCGTGTTTGCAATGATGTCATGGCAGCGATACAAGAACAAAGATCATACAAGAAGAAACATGAACAAACATCCAGAACAGGGCAGATCCTGAAAGCCGCAGCCCATATTAGAGTGGCAGCTCTAAGTAACCCAGCTGGACTAATATTGCGCCTGTATGCGATCTAATATTCCAGTACATTAACAGCAGGTGTATTCTGCAACATGCATTACCTGATATTGGGTCCTTAGCGATGCAGAGGATGTTGGGAAGGGGCATGACTATTAACTGCTGTAAGTTCTCCTGCAACACAGACAGAGAGGTTGAGGGGGAAAGACGAAAATGCAACAATAGCCTTCTACAGTAATTCAAAGTCCATCGACTAACTGACCCCGACTTGTGTGAGAGTGTGTATAGGCATGCAGCCAACAGGAAACTCCCTCCTGTCGACAGGAGGAGAGAGGGAGGGAGCGTCAGGAAAGAAACACCCCACAGGAGGGAATGCTTTCCATTCCAGGACATCCTCTCCTGTCTCCCAAACGCACCTGACAGCCAAGAATAATCCCGACCAATTAAAACAAACAGAATATCTTCTTTAGCTCCAATGACTCAAGAGCAATCATGGCATCCAGTCTATCAGGGAGGCAGGGGTAAAGGGCTGCCGTCCAAATAAGGCAGGAAAATAACATAGAACAGAAATCTAAGGTTTAGCACGGGTGTGTGTGAAGGGCCTGGCACATATTTAGCCAAAGCCAACACTTAATGAGATACAGTCCTGTGGTCCTGAGTGTCATCTGCTAACCAGGCAACTAAAACTATCAGTTTACGCCACAGTTCCACTCAAGCAGTACCTGGAGATACTATTACACTGACCTATAAACCATGATGTAATGAGAGACTACACCAGTCTCTCTCTCTCCATCCCCCACTCCACGTGTACACACACACACACACAGTTTGAATAAAACATGTGGGCTGGCTACCACATGCCTTTAAGGACTTAAAATGAAACACAATGACTGGAGGTTTTGCCACAAAGTTTTAGTTAGTTTCACTCATGCGTGACAATCACATCGATAACAACGCTGCACCAACACAAAATATATCTGTGTCCTGTCAAAGAGAAAGCAAGACATTGTGCTCACATTAGCTGTCCCACCTCAACAACTGACTGATAATGACAGTTGGTTCATTTGAACAACAGCTTTACCAAAGCATTATATCGGCGAGAGAAAAAGTCATGTTGCATTCTGAAGAATAAAAAGGGTGAGGCCACATGCAACCCTGCACATAATTATACAGCAGGATTTAAAGATAGCCGAGGCTCTGTGAGCTTTGTCGGCACAGGCTCCACAGCAGGAGGGCGGTAGTGAACCCAGGCTGCTGTCCTGGGAATGACAGACCAATCAGAACCCTGCTACAAGGTGGATGGAGGCCCAGGAATTAAATGTGAACTGCAAATCAATAGAAAAGAAGGATCATGTTCCCTGATACGTGGCAACGGTTGAGTTGCACTGATCAGAATTTTAAAACTTTCAGTTTGTACAGTTCAGCCAATAATTGTAGCAACACACATAAATAGTGCACATAAGTGGGGAAAAGGGAACTACATCAACGCTCTATGAACATGTGAGATGAGCTCAGCACATGTGTTGGAAAAAAAAAGCAAAACAGATTATGGCTTTGTGTCACGTCTAAGGTTAGTGTACCTCGTTTTCCATAATAGATGAGAAAGGTAGACTTACACTCTCCTCTCCAGCTAATATCACCCGTGCACCTCAACACACTACGCAGCTGTTCCCACTGCTCCTTCTGTTTGGAGTCAAACATACAGTGTGAATTAGATGTATACCAATTTGATTTTTTTCTGTTGTTAGTGTGTGTACTAGTGATAGCTGATATCTATCGAAATTGCCTTGCAGCAACATCACCAGCAGCGTATTTCACTTAATATTGACTAGAGGTCCATACAGCTTGCTACGCTGACCCATTTAGACACACGCACACACACGCATACATACACACGGCCCAAATCTGTGGCCAGCTAACACATTGGGCTCCAATTTCCAATCCAAGATCGATAAAATGGTGGCAGCTAACCGCAGCTCTAACTTTCTCTGAGTGACTGGGCTCACGACTGTGAATGCTTCGTAGGCCAGAGGATATGAACTTCAAAACATCCCATGTAGGCTCAGGGCTTTGTTCTCCAGTTCCCATAGTTACCAAGGAGTGGTTCAGTGAGAGGGGACTGGGTGACAGACCCAGAGCACACATTGAAACCCCTTCAACAGAAGCCACGGTACGTTAAAGTCTCAGTGTTGTAGAATTTAATGACATCTAATGCTGCAGTTGAATATTAGAACTTTCCAAATATGAAACAGAGCCTGTGATAGACTCCAGTTGTCCTAAAAACTCAAAAGGAGTTTAGTTTGTCCAGTTCAGCCGATTGTCTAAAACATTGGAAGCATCCACAGAGAGAACCTGCTCATGGCGTCAATATATCACATTTAAATATCAAGGCATCGTTCTAGGATAAAGAAAACAACATTCCATACAACTTAGATGATTAGGATTATTTTATGAGTAATTCCCTTTCATGTAAGTCTTAGACACTGGACCTTTAACTCTTGAGAGTGCATTCTGACGACCTACATTTCTCCTTTGGTGTTAGACATGTTCATAGTCATTGTGCTTCTTGTGGCTGGTCTCTCCAGAGAGGCACTATCCTGGGACACCCATCTGAACTCTTTTGTTCTCTACAGCATGAAGACTCCCTCACTTGACTGATTGAGAAGGGCGTATTATTGTGATTGCCTAAACAAGGGCCACTGATGCCGCTGGGTTTCTCCCGGTGCTGCTGACGGCCGGCCCAATGCAACACACAGGCTCAACGTGTACACAGGGAGCTACCAGTGCTCTGCTCCGGGCTGCAAACAAATGCTCTAGTCTAATAATTATCAGAGGAGAAACTGATCAATTAATGATTTCATTCATCCAGTAGGCCGCTTTATAAAAGTAGTTGGCTAGAAAACCTCAGCAGAGGTGGGAAAACCGTTTTCGCTTTGTATTCAAACCCACTGATATCAGGTTACTGTCCATTGTACAACAGCGACCAAACAGAAGGGGGGGGGTGACAGACACCCTCCCTTTTTTTCTCTCACACACACAAAGTATTGCTACGTTGCTGGGGAGACGGAGGATTCACTGGACCAGCCAGTGTCTGCTGGGACCTCATCTAATTAGAAGCCAACGCCTTGCCCCAGCTGGATGTGTGTGTGTGTGTGTGTGTGTTTGAGAGAGCATTTCTTACACACTGTGTTATGTTGTAGCTTTAATTCAAAATGTCTAAACAATAACTTTTTGCTCTTAAATCTCAATAACCCAGTGATCTTCTTTGAGGTTTAAGCTTTTGGTTTTAGCTTGGCTCAGTCACTGTCTTGTTTTTTTACTTTTCATTTGTGTGCTGACCAGAAAAATCTGCACACATGCCTTGGTCCTCAGCCCATACGATATGAAAAACAACTGCATGTAAAATGTCTAAACACAGTAAAAGTATAAGACCTTTATTTGATTTTTGTATTTTGATGGGTGAGAACTTTGTGACATGGCTTTATTGTTGTGCAGCATATGGTCTTCTCTCTCTATTTAAGCATTCATAAGGCTTTGACCACTTTCACTTCACACTGCAGGCATACAGCTCTCACGTGTCCCCCAACCGAGTGGGGCCCCGGGTAAAATCACCCCCTCATCCGTCACCATCCTGTTAACTCAAACGAAGCCACAGCTCCTCCATGTTGTTGAAAGGCTCCCTGTCACCAGTGCCTGAAGGCCAGGGAGGCACACATCGCTGATAACAAGGGCTCAACTGGAGATAAAACTACTCGTCCTCCCACTTTCATCAGCCCAAACGCACAGTGATTAGATTGTTAGGTGTGCGAGTGTGTAAGTGACTGCCGTGTCCTGCTCTGGACGTGCTGATTGGATTTCAAAGTTTTCCTGCTCACGACTCAATCACTTGAGGTTACTTTATGAAGCGTATGCATGCACATGTGTGGCTGAGTGCGTGGTTAGAGATTAACCAGACAGATTAACCCTGAACTGCCTGGAATGACCCACTTCAGACAGAGCATGCATGCACACAGACACACACACACGCTGTAATACTGTGCACTGGCCAAATTGTGAATACACAAAACACATCTTCAGGGGTATCACATTTTCCAAGCATCACTAAAAAATGTAAACTACACTAACATCTGGTTTATTAGCCCTATATTGACCTCTTTATCTAGCAAACTATTTGGATTTAAGAAACATGCTGCGACACACAAGGGACACGCTGCCATCACTGTGTGACGTAAGAGCTTAGAGTAAGCATGACAGCTCATCTAAATCAACTGATTTATACAAAAAAAAACCACACTGTGGACATGCACGCACACTTGCATTATTTTGGCCTCTGACCCTGCGCTGTGATTAGCTTTGAGCGGATGGTCACATTACATCACTTCATTTGGCATCGCCCTAGAGGCCGTTTTTAGCTATTTCTATGAGTACTGTAATACTACAACATCAGCAAGGGCAGCATGCTGCCTTCCATTCAAAAGTATTGTACTTGTTTTCATGGAAAAACATGATTATTATAACATTATTTGATTTGCAGATGTCACAATCAGCTTGACATTTGCATTTGATCTGTTTCTGGTGATCTCTATATTTATCCATATTGTGACTTCCTGCCTCTATTGATCACAGCACATTATTGGTCATTAAGCAAGCGCACTAAAATGTACTGGCCTGCAAGTTCAAGGTTGACCCAGACTGACATATATCATCATCAATACAGACATATGTGCTAAAGTATTTACAGTGCATCTGAATAATAATTAAATTTAAAATGTTTTGCACTTTTACACTGCATCTGTAAAAAATAAAAATGAAAATTGACCCATATATGTTGGCGTAGTTAATGAACTCACTGTCAGAGGAGTGTGTGTGTGTGTGTGTGTGATGTTTACCTGGTAGTACGTCCTGATGTGTCTGGTGAGAACGCTCAGGTTGTGAAGGCGAAGCGAGACGTCATTGTTCACATTCTTGCTCAGTCTCTGATTACTGGGGCTAGGGTCGCTATGGAGACACACGTACACCAAAGATTGATGTTATTAGCGGCTATTTAAGACAAAGATCACGCAGACACACACACTTTCAGGGTAGCTAGGGCGCTTGGGCAACACTGACGTGCATGTGAACTGGTCTGGCTGACCTACAATGAGTGCCATGATTTTGAAGTTTAACGCTTTTTAAATATAAAGAAGACTGATGTGGACTTGTTGTGGATCACAGTTCTTCACAACTAACTTCAGTCGACTTTGGGGTCTTTGTTCCTTCGCAACAATTACGCCATTTTATTAATTCCTTTAATTTGTGTTACACACTAAATGACTCCCAAAAATAAGGATTAACACGTGTATTAAATATATGGCTTTGCTTGCTGTGTTCCTGAACCAGTGTTCATCTGCTTCAGTGACACTAGGGCCAGCAGCTCAGCTCCATCCATTGCTTATGCTTCAACTGACAGTTAAACCATCAAGTTTCAAATTTAAACAGGACGTTCTGTTTCAGTTCCACTTTTCATATGCAAACTTTGCAACTGTCACATTGTCAACCCAGTGAATTAAAGTCTCAGCTCTGTTAAGTGCACATACTTTTACACTTAAATAAATGCCTGCAGGGAATCTACATTCCATACTTCAGACTTCCCTTATTTGATTTAATCCAGCTGCCTTTTAGTTCTGACATCAGTGACTTTTAAACTTGCAATTTTTTTTCAAGAGCAGGAAGATCAAAATCACTTTTTCAATTACTTTCACTTTAACTCAGTCATCACCTCGTGCCGACTGTGTTTTCACTAAGATGTCATGTCAGCTTCTTCCAGTACTTCCACTTTGAACTGCCGCTCCAACCTTTCTCTAACTGTTGCTCAGTCAACCTTCTTTAGTGTTAAACCTATGTTTCAACTAAAGTGAGCACTCCAACCTTTCCCGAGTGAATCTCTTTCACCTACTGCACTGCACATTATTATCACATATGCAGTCTCAGTTCAATTGTCTTTTATAAAGGGCAGGGAGAATAATAGGTTAACAGGCTGACTAATTTAACAGCTGACTGGTTCTCTGACTGACTGATTTACCAACTGTCTATGAGTGGCTTTACTCTCATAGTCCTCATCTTGACCTCCTCCTCCTCTGTAACCCACTTTCCTATAAATCCCTATAAAACCCTGGTAACCCCCACCCCGGTCACCCCAGCCTCCATTCAGTGTGTGGAGAACAATAGCCCGATTATCATTGTTTCTGAAAACAATAACTAAAACATGAACATGTGGTCTAATGGTGGAGGTGGGGCTGTCTGGAGGAGAGAGAGATTCCAGGCAGGTATGTGTAAATTATATCAATGTGGAAAGTATGCATGCTCACTCTCACCCATATGTTTGGGTTGCACAATGTTGTTTCTAGTACTTATTTCTTGTACGTCGCTTTGGATAAAAGCGCCTGCTGAATGACTCTGTAGACTTGTTTTGCATTTTTGTTTTGTAAAAAAACAACCTGTGATGTTTTGGCAAATGATGGATTTACAAGTGGAATAGAGTACAGTGCCACATACAGGTTAAAGAAGTCTTGAGACATTCATGAAAACAATGGCAGCTTGAGGAGCACATCTGGCTCTGACATTTACAAACCAGCAAGTCAGGATGTGGTCACATAGACACACACTCAGGAAACACTAGATAGATTCTGCATTGCTCATAAAACACACACACACGCTGAAGAACAATTCTTACTAACTCGTGAAAATAAAAGACAAACTCTCACTGTATGCTGCCACTTACATGTGTGTCATGATCTTGTGCAGGAAAACCCCGTCCACCAGCTCCATGAACATGCTGACTCGCTCCTCTGAGCCCACATTGTCACATGAACCCAGCGGGCCCAACATCCGCACCTGGACACAGACAGAAAAGAGACGCCATGCTTAATATACAGTTCTCTAGATTTATTCTTTCGTGTAGGGCAAGTTGTGTCAGTTTAAGTGTCCTCGTGATGTTTCTATTACTCACTTTCCAGTGGTCACTACTGCTGTCTGTGGCACCTTAAGGACGCTAGATCTCTTTGTCAAATGCAACAGTACTTTTTTTTTTTTTTTTTTTTTTAAATGAAATCAAAGTTTACCAGTCAAAGAGATGCGTTAGCCTGGTTTGAGAGCGTCCTGTTACCTGGGATTCGTGCTATGTAAGTGTAACAATCCCAGTTCAGTTCTGCCTGGGGGGCCTGGTTGCACTTCAAAGCCTCTCTGACTCGATCTCTAAGTGTTGAAGGACTTATTTAATATTTAAGATGGGAGTGAAACTGTTTTGCTGAGACTGTGGTGGACAATGACGAATCATAGCCCCCATTCCTGAAACAGCTTTGTTTACAACTGCATGCTGGTATTAACTTAAATGAACTGAAAATAACTCAACTATGCGTGGGCCAGGGGATCAGGCCAGCTACAAAGATTACTCACTATTCATCAAACATATCATTGCTACCAGAAAAGAGAAATACAGTCAGGCCAGTCCCCTTGTCTTTCCTTTTCTCCTGCCAGATTTATCCTCTGGGGATTGTACCAATGTTTGGGCCACAAATACTAATTTACTTGACCCCTGGATTTGCAAACAGTGACCGTAACTGACAAGGTGTAAAAAAGCGAAAGCTGTCAGGTCAAGTAGCCCCAGTTGCGGTTTTACCGAGTGTAATGCAAGTGTGTTGGTCTGACCAAGGTGGGACACATTGCTGGGTGACCACACAGGTCAACAGGATGTGACAGAAAGGGGAAACAGGAAGTACCACGGGGTGAATGACCTGTTCGGTGCTCGACAGGTTGTTAAGCTGTGGGCTGGAAGCAGCTGTGTCATTAAGTGAATTCACACACTGGGCTTGAGCAGGGCAGCCTCGATCAACTCAAGGAGTTGGTCGAAGCTGGGGGAGTTTAGAAAGTGACGCTTAATTCGAGGCTTTTACTCTGAAAAACCTCCGCCCCTCCTGTCACTGGAGTATCATTGAAAACTGTTGACTAACAGCCCACTGCTGGGGACAGACATGTCCCGGGTGGTCCTGCTGTGAGGAAGTACCAGTATCATCATCATCATCACAAGTGTGTGCGCGTGCTGCGCGTGCTGCTCCCACTCACCCACAGCACCAGCGGTGACTCCATGAAAGTGGCCAGCAACTCGGACAGAGTCACGTCCATGGCTGTTCCCACGGCTTCCAGCTCCGGCTTGTTTTTTAAATCAGCAACTGGTCATTAAATCCGCCGCTCGGTCGCTCGATATCCGGCACCTCCACTCCGGGCAGAACAAAGCCCCCGCGAGGCACCGACTCCCCCCCTCTCCCCCCTCGCTCGACCCTTCCCGTGCACGAGCTCCCTGTCTCCCTCCCTCCCCACTATTGTCTCGCGCCGTGCCGTGTCCCTAAACACGAAGTTTCAAATGAAAAAAGGAGTTCAGAGGAGCACGCGGGGAGTTTGGGGGACTCCCACGCACGCTAGTCCGCCCCGGAGGAAGTTCCGGTGGCGTAGCGGGCCGAGCTCCAGTCAGAGCTCCGCCTGAAGTGAAACACTTGATCCAAACTTCGCAGGACAGTTGGTGGTCGCGTTGCCAGGGTTACAAGGACCCGGGCCGTAAAGCGACGAAACCCCCCGTGGGAAAAGGGGAAAGTCAACCCAGTGGAAACAAGGTGGAAAAAATAAACAGGACGTCCGATGGACACCGGGTGTTTGAGCTTGTTATCTCCGGTGTTCCTACATGTTTTCCACGCATCTGCGGCTCTCTGTTCTCCTGCGCTCCATCAACCGCACTCTGAGACGAGAGACGGGGCAGGCTTGATTGACAGCCAGGCAGGCCAATCCGCTGGCGTGGGAGCCGCAGTTCCAGCCCCTTGCTGCCAGTCAGCCAATAGCAGCGTCGCCGTTTGTTAGACTTTTCTTTTTTGAAAGCATGACGTCACATTAATATTGACTCAAACCAGCCAAAGACCTTCAATACCCACACATACACACACATACACACACACACACAGCTCTTATATCTGACTTTCTTTAAGTAACAGACAAACACGTTAGAGTGACCACTGCTGTAAAATGAATAAAAATTCAAGGATTCAGACATATGTAATATGTAATAATATTTCTTCCTATATACCTGTTTGACAAGTCACCTGTACTTCACCCTCGACTCCAACCTGAGCAAACAACCTAAACTGAATTAGCAGATACTCCACATGTGATGGTCCAAGTGTTTTACAACGTGATAAGAATAAACCGGTTTACAACATAATGGAACGGTGTGTTTAAAAAACTTTACTTTGTATAAATACTTTTAAACTTTAAGTTTTAAAGTATTTATACAAATGTGAGACAAAAGACAAACAAATACTTATTTTAATGTTTCTATGTGTAATTAAAAACGCCGAGGCCATTAAAAGGTCTCGACTGCCCTCTTGTGGTGACACCATGTCACTGGTGCTTCTGGTAGAATATGTAGTAACATCAGGTATCCGTGAGATGGCGCCACACGCAGCTCCTGAGGCGTCTCCTCCTTCCCGTTTGAGAAGAAATTGAAACTATTCTACAGCTAAATGGCAGCGGGTGAAATGGCGCAGCAAGACATTCTGCAGGAAGGAGATAGATTCTCTTGTTCGATCTGTCTTGACCCACTGGAGGATCCAGTAACTCTTGGCTGTGGACACAGCTACTGTATGAGCTGCATTAAGACCCACTGGGACGATCAGGACCAGAGAGGAATCTACTCCTGTCCTCAGTGTCGACAGACCTTCGCACCGAGGCCTGACCTGAGGAAAAACACCATGTTAGCTGATTTAGTGGAGGAGCTGAGGAAGACTGGACTCCAAGCTGCTCCTGCTGATCACTGCTATGCTGGACCTGAAGATGTGGCCTGTGACGTCTGCACTGGGAGAAAACTGAAAGCGCTCAAGTCCTGTTTGGTTTGTTTGGCCTCTTATTGTGAAAATCACCTCTGGCATCATTTGCAGTCACCTGCATTGAAGAAGCACAGGCTGGTGGAGCCCTCCAAGAAGCTCCAGGAGAACATCTGCTCTCGACACGATGAGGTGATGAAGATGTTCTGCCGCACTGATCAGCAGTGCATCTGTTATCTCTGCTCTGTGGATGAACATAAAGGCCACGACACAGTGTCGGCTGCAGCAGAAAGGAATGAGAGGCAGAGAGAGCTCGGGCTGAGGAGGCAAACTATCCACCAGAGAGTCCAGGACAGACAGAAAAATGTGGAGCTGCTTCAACAGGAAGAGGAGGCTGTCAACAGCTCTGCTGATAAAGCAGTGGAGGACAGTGAGAAGATGTTCACTGAGCTGATCCGTCTGCTGGAGAAAAAGAGATCTGACGTGAAGCAGCAGATCAGATCCCAGCAGCAAACTGACGTGAGTCGAGTCAGAGAGCTTCAGCAGGGACTGGAGCAGGAGATCGCTGAGCTGAAGAGGAAAGACGACAAACTGGAGCAGCTCTCACACGCAGAGGATCACATCCACTTTCTACACAACTACCCCTCACTGTCCCTCAGTGAATCCACACGCTCACCCAGGATCAGGAGCCATCCTCTGGGGCACTATGAGGACATGACAGCAGCCGTGTCACGGGTCATAGGTCAACTTCAGGACATCCTGACTGAGACAGAGACCAAGACCAGAGCTGACTTCTTAATCTATGCACAGGAAATCACTCTGGATCCAGACACAGCAAGCCCACATCTGTTATTATCTGAGGGAAACAGAAAATTAACAGTAAAACCTACCGTTGGCTTTTGGGAAGAGGCAGGAATGACATTTGGATTTCTGTGTCATGTCCTGAGCAGAGAGAGTCTGACTGAGCGTTGTTACTGGGAGGTGGAGATAGGAGATATTAGATATTTCTGTGTAGCAGTCACATACAAGCATATCAGAACAGAGGAGACCCGTGACTGTGGATACAATGATGAATCTTGGATGTTAAGTTGTTTTGAAAACAGTTTTAATTTCTATCACAACAACATCAAGACTCCAGTGTCAGGTCCTCGGTCCTCCAGAGTAGGAGTGTACCTGGATCACACAGCAGGGCTTCTGTCCTTCTACAGCGTCTCTCATGACACCATGACTCTCCTCCACAGTGTCCAGACCACGTTCACTCAGCCTCTCTATGCTAGCGTTGGGATTAATGATGGCACAGCTGAGTTGTGTAAACTCAAATAGACTTGAGTCATTAACAGCAGTGATTTAGATTCCGTGTTTAAATCTCAAACTTCTTTTGTCGCCATGTTTGTTTCTCAAAGTTTGTTGATGTGACGTTTTTTCTTGGCCCAGAGATGAGCTGTCAATCAAACACTGCCTTCCCTCATCACGGATGTTGCAGCAGTGTGTTGACACCCCACTGGTTTGTTTGGTTCTCCCCATTTTCAGTTGCATCAGGCCAGTGGGAGCATCCTGTGATTTAAGTTTCTTTTTTGTTTGGTGGATCCCTCCCTTGTAGTAGATCCCGCCCTTGTCCATCCACTTAGGCCCCAGCCCTCATTAGATGTGTGAATTTAAATTTGAAAACTTATTATGCAATAAAAACTATATTTTAAACCTTGAACCACGTCTCATGCTCTTTGAGTTACTATGAACCTGTGTGCCTTGTTTCCAGCAGAGTAATTCCCTGGGTGGCTTCGTTGAGCTTCCCCTTGTGTTTGGTGGTAATTTTAGTAACATACATTTTCACCACCTCTCTGCGTCCTGTTTACACTGCTCAGGCGTATAATAGCATAATTATCAAGTGCCTTAACCACACTGGACAACTTTAAATAAAGGTAAGTTAAATGCAGTTTAAAGGAATTACTAATTCACAATAATAATTCAACAGTAAAAGTATGCATTTGACCAGCATTTAAGATTGTTCTAGAAACAATTATTAAAATGTTAAAAAGTGACGGGAGGAAACAACACTGCTGCTTCTGGTAGAATATGTAGTAACATCAGGTATCCGTGAGATGGCGCCACACGCAGCTCCTGAGGCGTCTCCTCCTTCCCGTTTGAGAAGAAATTGAAACTATTCTACAGCTAAATGGCAGCGGGTGAAATGGCGCAGCAAGACATTCTGCAGGAAGGAGATAGATTCTCTTGTTCGATCTGTCTTGACCCACTGGAGGATCCAGTAACTCTTGGCTGTGGACACAGCTACTGTATGAGCTGCATTAAGACCCACTGGGACGATCAGGACCAGAGAGGAATCTACTCCTGTCCTCAGTGTCGACAGACCTTCGCACCGAGGCCTGACCTGAGGAAAAACACCATGTTAGCTGATTTAGTGGAGGAGCTGAGGAAGACTGGACTCCAAGCTGCTCCTGCTGATCACTGCTATGCTGGACCTGAAGATGTGGCCTGTGACGACTGCACTGGGAGAAAACTGAAAGCGCTCAAGTCCTGCCTGGTTTGTTTGGCCTCTTATTGTGAAAATCACCTCTGGCATCATTTGCAGTCACCTGCATTGAAGAAGCACAGGCTGGTGGAGCCCTCCAAGAAGCTCCAGGAGAACATCTGCTCTCGACACGATGAGGTGATGAAGATGTTCTGCCGCACTGATCAGCAGTGCATCTGTTATCTCTGCTCTGTGGATGAACATAAAGGCCACGACACAATGTCGGCTGCAGCAGAAAGGAATGAGAGGCAGAGAGAGCTCGGGCTGAGGAGGCAAACTATCCACCAGAGAGTCCAGGAAAGACAGAGAAATGTGGAGCTGCTTCAACAGGAAGAGGAGGCTGTCAACAGCTCTGCTGATAAAGCAGTGGAGGACAGTGAGAAGATGTTCACTGAGCTGATCCGTCTGCTGGAGAAAAGGAGATCTGACGTGAAGCAGCAGATCAGATCCCAGCAGCAAACTGACGTGAGTCGAGTCAGAGAGCTTCAGCAGGGACTGGAGCAGGAGATCGCTGAGCTGAAGAGGAAAGACGACGAACTGGAGCAGCTCTCACACGCAGAGGATCACATCCACTTTCTACACAACTACCCCTCACTGTCCCTCAGTGAATCCACAAGCTCACCCAGGATCAGGAGCCGTCCTCTGGGGCACTATGAGGACATGACAGCAGCCGTGTCACGGGTCATAGGTCAACTTCAGGACATTCTGACTGAGACAGAGACCAAGACCAGAGCTGACTTCTTAATCTATGCACAGGAAATCACTCTGGATCCAGACACAGCAAGCCCACATCTGTTATTATCTGAGGGAAACAGAAAATTAACAGTAAAACCTACCGTTAGCATGGTGGCAATGGCAAGAGTTCTGCGTTATGTCCTGAGCAGAGAGAGTCTGACTGAGCGTTGTTACTGGGAGGTGGAGATAGGAGATATTAGACGTTTTCATGTAGCAGTCACATACAAGCATATCAGAAGAGGGAAGTCACGTAAATGTGGATACAATGATGAATCTTGGATGTTAAGTTGTTTTGAAAACAGTTTTAATTTCTATCACAACAACATCAAGACTCCAGTGTCAGGTCCTCGGTCCTCCAGAGTAGGAGTGTACCTGGATCACACAGCAGGGCTTCTGTCCTTCTACAGCGTCTCTCATGACACCATGACTCTCCTCCACAGAGTCCAGACCACGTTCACTCAGCCTCTCTATGCTAGAGTTGAGATTTATGATGGCACAGCTGAGTTGTGTAAACTCAAATAGACTTGAGTCATTAACAGCAGTGATTTAGATTCCGTGTTTAAATCTCAAACTTCTTTTGTCGCCATGTTTGTTTCTCAAAGTTTGTTGATGTGACGTTTTTGCTTGGCCCAGAGATGAGCTGTCAATCAAACACTGCCTTCCCTCATCACGGATGTTGCAGCAGTGTGTTGCAACCCCACTGGTTTGTTTGGTTCTCCCCATTTTCAGTTGCATCAGGCCAGTGGGAGCATCCTGTGATTTAAGTTTCTTTTTTGTTTGGTGGATCCCTCCCTTGTAGTAGATCCCGCCCTTGTCCATCCACTTAGGCCCCAGCCCTCATTAGATGTGTGAATTTAAATTTGAAAACTTAATATGCAATAAAAAATGTATTTTTTGAACCACGTCTCATGCTCTTTGAGTTACTATGAAAAATACACAAGTACTTTCATGTGGAATAAAACATAAACATGTGAGATTTACTGTATTTGTGAACCTTTTTATTTTATTATGGCCTTCCTGAAATCTCTGCTCAGCTCCAGGTTTTTCTCTCTCTATCCTGTCCATCAAAAACGTAGCTGAAGGGTGAGAGTTCATTTTTGTATGCCGATCGTAATCCTCCCTGTCCTCCCCTCCCCTGGATTTGTGATGGGTAGGTTCAAATTGGTTTAAACGTTGGTCAGGGTATGGGAAGTATTAGTTAGTATTAGAGTATGTGTCCAATAAATAAATGAAAGTGCATGTGTTTCTGTATGTGTGTGCATTAGTTGGAAGGAATCTGAAGCGTGCACACACACACACACACACACCACCCCCACCCAGCTCGCTCTTATTAAGCTGCATTGTAACAGCTGGCATCCTCTCTCACATACTTACACGCTGAGGGGTGGGTGGTTTTTTTGAAGCTGCATCATCCTCTTACACACAACACAGCTGCCAATTCTTCGTGGGGCTGTTCGTTTGGATTTACCTCAATGGTGCTTTTTGGTACAACAGAGAGTTTACAACAGAGGTCTGTGGGTTCTACGCCAAGTAAGGTAAAACACATGACACTGGGCAATGCTTTCATTTTATTTTTTTATTTTCTGTGAGAATCTGTAACAGGTTTGTCTGATGTGGGAATATCAGGACTGACATCTTTAACCCTAGCCAGCAGAGTATAGGCTAAACTGGGAAACAGTGTCATGTGCAAGTTGTTGAAGTGAAAGTATGCTTTTACAACATGAATTCTATAAGAACTGAGTAATAGTCATGTTTTTTTTTAATTTAAGATTCTATGTCTTCCATTTAAATTGAGCTTGATATTAATGTTTGAATCACAGGAACAAGAAAAACGTGAAGATATGTTCAATGAAAGCAAAGCTAAAACGATCATACTGAGCACAACAGCTCAACAGGTTTCATTTTATTTGTTCATTCTACAATAGAGTAAATGTAGGAAATACAATACTACATCATCTCCCTATTGAGGCACATGAAGCATTTAAGATGAGGGGAAACGGTGGAGTTGGTTAAACTGACTGCATATGGGGACGTGCTGCTGGTTCAATAAATGATTTGTTTTCCCTGAAGCTGATATCAGCTTTATTCTAATGGAAAAGGACATAAATGCTGACATCCTGTGATTATCTTTTACAGAACTGTATAGAGAATCATGGCCTGGCCTGAAAACAAAATGCTAGCACGTAGCAACTCTGGCTGACAACATGTTTGTTGTAAACGTGATTTAAAGGCTTACGGCTGTTGCAGGGTTTTTTTTTTTTTTAATCTATGTAGAACCTTGGGACAGACTTTTCTTTGAGCTCCAGATGTGAAACAAGAGGTATTTTAAAGCAGGCTGTTGCAGACCTGATAATAATCCGCGATGAAAAGCCTCCAGGATTTACTGCAATAATCAGGAAAACAGATGAAGATACTCCAAAAACATATTCCGCCATAGTGTGTACACAATGTCAATAATGTGAATTCACACAGGGAAGAAGAGGTCCCCTCTTTAATGTATGCTCTACATTGGGAGAAGTGATGGTTGAGAAAACCTTAACCGAGCCTCTTCGGGCTTTGGGTTCAACCTTGTATGTAATCGCCAACAAAGATTAAATATTGAGCCTTGGAATGCAGCATAATCAGACTTTCCTCTCTGCTGTGCCGACATGAAATCCTTTGTCATGCGTACCATGAAAGGAGCAGGTCAGGCCTGTGACAGAGAAAACAGAAACATTCATCACATGACAGCGGATCTCTAGCAGTGATTGTTGTTTCCGTGCGTGCATCGGCTGTGTGTGTGTGTGTGTGTGTGTGTGTGCACTGGCAGAGATGAATGAAAAGGCACTGGTGCATGTCCCAGCATCAACATGCCAGGGCCCAGGTCACCAGACGGCCCTGCATCGAGCTGCCATGGTGGGGAACAGCGACGCAATGGCCGCTCTGATTCAGGGAGGCTGTGCTTTGGACCTGCAGAACAGAGTGAGTGCTGGACAAGTGTCAACACTTCACACAGCGACAGCACCGTTTCTAACTGGAGCAATGTGTTCAAGGACGGCAACACTGCACTGCATGAGGTGTCTTGGCACGGCTTCTCTCAGTGCATCAAACTGCTGGTTAAAGCCGGAGCTGACGTGCACGTCGTGAACAAGGTAGGACCGTTACCATAGTTCTTAAAATCATCATGAATCTGCTTTACATTTGCACAGCAAGCTACAGTTTAACAAGAATGAAGCGTTTCGACAGGGAGTTAAGGCGGAAAAAGCTCCTATTATAGACAAAGGTATCGAACTATTACCTGATGTAATTGCACACTAGTAACTATTCATTGGCTGCAGGCAGGGAACACAGCGCTTCACCTGGCCTGTCAGAACGCACACGCTCAGACCGCTCGGCTGTTGCTGCTCGGAGGCTCCAACCCAGACACCAAGAACAACGTGAGTGGTCCGTCATGGCAGAGGTGCTTGAGTCACGCGGTCACTACGGCCTTGCTGAGGTGGACTCAACCCAGAAATGTGTTTTGGTTCCAGGTGGGTGACACGTGTTTGCATGTCGCTGCTCGCTACAACAACCTCACTCTGGCCAAAATCCTGTTGAACTCGCTGTGCTCCGTGTCAGAGAGGAACCAGGTGCGAGAACTCCTCAGACCGCATTCACACCTGAACCTGGGGAAACCAGGAGCACATAGAAAAATCCACCCTTGAAGTGAACTGTGATTGTGACAGACTGGGCGTCTGTGTTTCAGGGAGGGGAAACTGCGCTCCATGTGGCTGCTGCTCTCAACCATAAGAAAACAGTCCAGCTCTTACTGGAGGCCGGGACGGATGGGAAGATCAAAAACAATGTAAGTTCCCTTTTACGAGATAAACGCCACACACCTGGTTTAGACTGAAATCAGCCTATGACACACGCTGGAGCAGAGTGGAGGTTTAAGAGTAACAAGGTTGTTTCATTGTTCTCCTGTGTGTGACGCTCCTTCCAGGCAGGAAAGACGGCACTGGACAAGGCCAGAGACAACAATCACAGAGACGTGGCGATTCTCCTGGCCAGGGCTCCTCAGGTTAGCGTTCGCACGGTCGTAATATAAGCCCACAGTTATCAAAACCAATCATTTGAATTCAGGTACACCGCTTCCTGCGAGGGAGAACAATATGGAAACGAAGAGAAAGACTGATATCTGAGCGCAGGACCCAGTCTGTGACCAGAGTAGAAATACTGCCCATTAAAGTAAGACACACAAAAATTATGAGGATGGGTGGCAATCGAAATCAAATCCTTATATATTGATATATATATCAAATTCCTTTTGTCTATGTCCTGAGGAGGGCAGCTGTTCTGCCGCGGAGGAATGTCCCAACAGTGAAAAAATGCAGAGCAGAACAGCAGCCGAGCCAGAACCTCAGCGACGACCTCAGCAGCAGCTTTATCACAAGACCCCGGCCACGACCAGCAATCCCATCAGCCACTGCAAGAGAAGAGACAGGAAGCAGGTTGGTGGCACATTCACGCACACACAGTTATAGCTCCTTAGCATCTATTGAATTCATGATTTAAATTGGAAACATTACGACTCAGATGAAAACCTAGTCACGATCAAGTTGTTTTCTAGAGATTTAGCTGTCAAGGTCATGTCTGACATGAATATTTTAGCACAACCACATTGTGTTTGTCTCACTCCTCCGAAGACCGTGGACAAAGATGATCCAAGAAGGACTGACTTTGTCACCAAGAGAGAACAGCTCCGTGACGATGGCTTCACAACGCTCTTCACACACCACCCTGATGAGGATGGCAACGTTATACAGGTCACACACTCGTCAGACAGCGCCTGGAGCTGAGCTTCCAAACATCGTGTTGCCATAACAACGTGTTCCCTGCAGGCACCAGCCAATGGGTGCCACTGTAGGCCCTTACTGAGGAAGCTGGAGGGTCAAATAAAAGCCACTCAAGAGGAGATGATGCTGCACATTCTCAGAGTCCAGGAGCGAGTCAGCAGCAGGATGGGCAAAATGGACCAAAGGAACCGACACCAGGTTTCCTTTCACTGATCTCTGCTCACCCATCACACATTCATTCAGGCCTAAAACTCTCACATGTTCATACTAGTTGGTGTGGTGTTTTTACCGATGTTTGTATTCCTTGCTTTGGGCAGATTAAAGTGTTGAACATCCTGAATCAGGAAAGAGCCGCGGCAGAGAGGAAGAACATGGTTTACAGGATGGAGGAGAGAGCTGCCCAGGACAGAGAGGAGGCTCTGAAGACACAGGTATCACTGTGTCTCAGCAGTGGCCACACAGCGCTGCCAGTTTTACTGTGAGGGATATTATTATTGTGACAATAAAGCTCAGAAACTCTGAAACCAAAGTCAAAATTCTCAGTCCGTAAAGACAAAAAAACCCTCTTAATTCAATTAATTCCATTTATATTTGAATTGATTGACTGTTCAATGAGTCACACTTTGTGTCTTGTCCTGAGCAGGCAGCAGTGTGTCATGAACTGAAGATGTGGTGGATGTCTCACCTAAACAACATGGACGTCCACATGCCAACCAACAGCCATTATTACAAGCTCCTCCCATCACCGTCCGTGGAGCTGTCTGAGGCGGACGCTGATCCGGAATCGCTGCCCCTGCTGTCCGTGCTCTCTGGTGACAGCAGCACTTCACTGGCCAACTATGTCAACATCCTGCCATCCAATGCTGCCCAAGGGGACCTTGAGCCGGGGCAGGTGGGGAGGAGGACATACTTTGAAATGAGACTGAGTAGATCACCAGGTATGTGACCCCCCACCCCTTTTGAAAAGAGGTGTTCTACACAGAATGAATCATACTTTTTATTTTTCTAACCTCACTTCCACCAGATGATTACGAGAACACAGCCCTGTTCCCTCCGCCCCGCAACCACGTCCCAGACACGCCCCTGGGCTCTGCTGACCCCCTCTGGAAACACTCCGGAGTGCAGGACAGCCCCGTCGCCGCAGTGGTGCCACTGTGCGGGGGGGGCTTCTCAAGCAGCAGCAGCAGTCAGTCCATCATCAGTGAACAAGGACCTGGACTGATCCCTCATCAGGAACACGGACATGACAGACAGAGAGAGACGCAGGACAAGCCACACACTGACAGCACCACGACACTGGAATGTTTCATCAAACCCAAGGAGCCCTCGTTCAACCAGGAGAGGAACTATCTGCATGCTATGGAGGTGAGGGCGTCGTAGGGGTCAGGGATCAGTAGTGAAAGGCCTGAGGTCCTGAGCCTGTCTATAGACAGACTTAAAAATAAATCAGTAAATATTGGTTTCCAGTCTTTACGCTAAATGCTTCTTTAATCAGTTCCTATCCTTCCCGCCAGGTGACCCAGCGTTTCTTTGACACGGTGTCCGTTCAGCTGGAGCGCTGGTACGAGAGGAAGCTTGTGGAGGTGGAGCAGCAGATCGAGCTCAGGGCCCAGCAGGATAGGGAGGAGCTGAAGCAACGAATCAGCACGCTGGAGGAGGAGCTTCAGAGGCTGAACACCAATGACAATGCGGTTGACAGCTGATGCACCCGGCCAGGCACCAGCACAGCAGGGAGAGGATTTAACCTTAACACTCTGATAAATATGAATTAAAACAAAAACAAATCAAACTGATGTGAGATTAAGGTGTTCCTGTTGCAGAAAGAAACTAAAGGCTCACAACAGTAACCCTGCCTGTTGCCCTGGTAACACAGTGACCTCTGCTGGTCACATTGGATTAAACCGCTCTAATAAGTCATCATAAGTAATTAAGCAGTCAGGGTAAATGGACAGTATTTATGTTAGGCTACCGATTCAAAGTAATTAACACTGAAACATTAAAGAAAAACAAGTATTTCTACTTGTTTTCCCATGAGACATAATTCAGTCTATAATATATAAATGTTGTGTAGTTATATAGCCTTTGTATGTATTTATTATTTATATTTATTATTTATTTATTTTGTTTGTCTACTGATGTTCTTCTGGTAAACCTCTGTATTTATATTTTTTTTTTCATTTTTTTTTCCACTCTCTTAAATGATTCCTCGTATTACCTCACCACCTGTTTGCCCCACATGAGAAATAAAACAAGAACTAACCAAACCATAACTTGAGGCATGTTTTATTTGACATTTGTTTTGATTTGTTTTGTTTTGTTTTTTTTTTTCAATTTTGGTAGGAACAAAAAATAATCGACCATGTGATTTAACAGGCCCTTTGTCTCTTGTAAACGTTTTTGATTTTGGTCTGAATCTGCTTGAGGACCCTTGCTACATGCCTCAGATTGAATAGTTTGCTCTCAGTACCAGATATAATATTATATTTTATTATTTAAATTTAAATATGAATAGCTTTCATCAGTTTCTTTCTGATTTGGATTGAATTAATTCATTGAAATTGCCTCATGAGAACACCAAGCTCAGCATGTGGATGAGTTTAGGCCGAGTGTCAAACAACAAACAGACAGATTGGACAACATCCCGCTCTCACAGCTCGGTCCGTCGGGCAGAGCAGCCATTGGTTGTGTAACCTAATGATCCTGGTATGACATCTGGCATTTGGCCTCGGTGACCACGGCAGATGCTTCTGAAGGGAAAATCAAATCGATGCTACATTGACTCTGTCAAAGCGCGATGGAAACCTAATTAAAGGCCCTCCAGGCACAGCTGGTCATTTTATGCAGCCAAGCACCAGGGCCGCAAAATTAAGCCAGTAATATGTACTATTGCTTTACTCTGGATGCCGGGGGGGGGGGGGGGGGGGGGGGGGGGGGGGGGGGGGGGGGGGCATGAAGGCCTCCCTGAGCAGCACAGAGCCAGCATTCAATATGCTCAAAAAAAGAACATGCCAATGTCATGTCACTGTATTTAACATGCAGCAGAATGTTCTGCTCGTAATTAGCTTCCTTGCTCACTACTCAATAAACAACTGAACGGATTTGCTCATAACAATTATTAAATACAATGACAGGACAGTGGTGTGGAGGGTTTTACACTGAATGATGGCTAATGCAAACTGGTTCTGGTTCTCCTGCGTTACACTGATAATGAGTGATTCACTGAGTTGATTAACTTGAGTAACTTGAGTCGATGACTGGGCAGCTTCATGGAGTCGTGCTGCTGCCGTTGTTAGCCTCACTGTCAAACCTCGTGACAGTGCAGAGAACAGGCAGACAGATAATCTGTTCAGGAAATAAATAAATTTATGACTTACCCTCAAACCGCCCAATGTGTTGGGTTTTTATGTTTAAAGAAACAAGACTGATTGTCACCAAAGCAAAGTATGAGCTGTGTGTCTGAACCAGGCTCAGCCAGACTTACAGTCCTTTTGTGCTGAGCTTGGCTTATCATGACCTGGTTGGTACTAATCAATCTCAGTCTAGAAATGTTGATCCTGAAAGGATGTGGCTGCTTTTTCACAATCCAATCCAAATGTGATTCCCATACCCATCACGGTGGGTATTAAGATCCATCCTTTCTCTCTCTTCAGTAACTGTATGTAATTGTCTGAATGTGAGGCGACATTGTCCCCGTGCAGACCTTGTCAGATTGAACATACACAGAAGGGATATCCCCAACATACCAATTATGTGCTTTGTGCAAAAAGACAGGTAGGAAATGATCCATTAAACCCCATAATCCATGATGCATAGGGACATTTAAATGTAAAGGCCAGTCAGCTTTCTCCAACATCTTTATGCTGAGAGCAACAGGAGCAGGTCCTTTGTGAAAAAAAAAACAGCCATAAAAATAACAAATCACTCTGCCAGAGAGGGTGGTATTGATGGCGCTGGTTGGAGTTGGTACTGCTGGCACGGGAGAGGAGAGGGGAGGGGGATGGGGGACATTGTCCCGTCGGGAGGCAATCGATGCTCACATCCTGTGAACCCTGCATGTTACACGGGAGAGCACTCCAACACACAGGCAGCCCCAGTGCACACACGTACACGGAGAAAGAAAGACAGACGAGAGAAAAGGAATGTGGATCGGAGGTCGGTACGAGCACCAGAGGAACTCCAAAACAGCTTCATGGGGTAGCCAAGCAGACCCTGGCCATTCCTAGACACATGATGCCGGGCATCAAGAGGCAAAGAGGGAACCCATACCAGTGATATGTAAGTGCTGCTGAAGTGGGTTATTTATTGGATGGGCTGATCTGCTGGGATGACATTCTCCCTTTTAAAGGTGCAACACGTGCACAATAGGGTCACAACAAAGTAATTGCTGATGTCATTTGTCAAAAAAAATGGCTGAAAGTGAATTTCTAAAATATTCACTGAATCAGCCTTGTGTATTTCCTGTGGGGTAGAAATGGATTTAACGCCTCAAAAATCAGATGCTGGTCACAAATGAAAACACCGGAATGACCATAGACTCACAAAAGTTATACGCTTGCTTCATAGATTTTGCCTTGAAAATGATTAACTGCTTTAAACAACAGTGCCAACATGAATACGATAGCACGTTTCTTTGCAACCAAGAGAAGACTGATGCATATCCACATTGTCATGATCGACAGTCGTGTTTTTTTCTGTCAGACAACAACCTGAATGATATAAATCAGTGAAGTAAATGAGGTCTGTAGACTACGTGTGAAGGCATGTAGCTGAAAAGATGCTCAGCGTCAAAGAGATGAAGTTAGAAGGGGAATAAAAAGAAAAGATGATATTCAGTGAGAAACAATTCCTGGTATCACATGATAAATCAGTTGCATGCTTGCTGTGTCTTCCCAGTTTGAGGGTATGTGGCAGTGAAGTGGTGAGAAGCTGACCATGGGTGACTGGAACCTGTTGGGCAGCATCCTGGAAGAGGTCCACATTCATTCCACCATCGTGGGCAAGATATGGCTCACCATACTCTTCATCTTCCGCATGCTAATCCTGGGGGCTGCAGCTGAGGACGTGTGGGATGACGAGCAGTCCGAGTTTGTTTGCAACACTGACCAGCCAGGCTGCAAGGCAGTCTGCTACGACCGTGCCTTCCCCATCTCCCTTATTCGCTTCTGGGTCCTGCAGGTCATCTTCGTGTCTGCGCCCTCACTGGTCTACATGGGCCACGCTCTCTACTGCATCAGATCGCTGGAGAAGGAGCGCCACCGCAGACGGGTCCAGTTGAAGGAGGAGCTGGACGAAGCTGAGTTGGCGTTGGATGACCACAAGCGCATGGAGAGAGAGCTGAGAAGGTTAGACGAGCAGAGGAAGGTGAAGAAGGCTCCTCTCAGAGGATCCCTTTTGAGAACTTACATCATCCATATCCTTACACGCTCCGCGGTGGAGGTCTGCTTCATCCTGGGCCAGTATCTACTCTATGGTGTCCAATTGGAGCCACTCTACAAGTGTGAGAGGCTGCCTTGTCCCAACAGTGTCGACTGTTACATCTCCCGGCCCACGGAGAAGACCATTTTCATGGTCTTCATGATTGGCATTGCTGGTGTGTCACTTTTCCTCAACATTCTGGAAATATCTCACCTGGGCATCAGGAAAATCAAACAGGCACTGTACGGAGACAGATACATCGAAGACGACAGTTTGATTTACAAGCCCAGAAAGAAGACATCCTCGCCACACCTTTGTGTAATGAGCAATTTATCGCCTCACAACGGGCCTTTGACTCAGACGTTCAAAGTGATTCCAGAGGTGGATATGAAACCTCCTCATTACAGCACTGGGCTCAAAGCCAACCAGGATGCACAAAGACACAACAGCTCGACTCATCTGGAACACAGTCCGACCAGTCCGACCAGTTATATCTGCCCCCAGCCTCGGATGCCACCCAGATATGGCCAGATCTGTGCAATGCAAGTCCCCCAAACCCATGAGCACCCAGAGGGCCACACAGCCCTGGTGGACCACCATTCCCCCTGGGCCTCCGCTGGGTCCAACGCAGGGGGAAGTGCAACGAGCCATCTTGCACACGTCGAGGAGGGAGAACGCCCTCAGCCAAGCCATTTGGAAGGTCTGCTGTCTGGCAGCTCCTTCAGACCCAGCACTATCAGAGACCTCAGTGAGGACGAGCGAAGGGAATCGGTGAGGAGTGAGGTCCTGATCCCCAATCCCAGAAAGACCAGCTTCATGATCAGACCCCCCTCTGAGAGCTTGTCCTCCATCAGTGACTCCATGAGCACGTCCTTACATACTTCAGAGGAGTCGGATGAATTAGGCTCCCTACAAGGAGACATGCCCATGATGCCACCTGCCGGAGGCCGGAGAATGTCAATGGCAAGTAAAGACAACAGATATTTTGCGTTAACACTGTTATAAAGTGATTTCATCGGCCATTGTTTCATCCCGTTTATTTAGACAAAGCCCAGAAGTAATAAGATTAATTTGGAAAAAAGGCAACACAACAGCTACAATTAAGAGCAAGCAATGAGCAAAATAAAGGAATGGCAGGGAAGTGACACCACAAAACGTACATTTATTGTAATACTTATATTGCAATGAATTAATCAATCACATTTTTATCATAAAAATGTAACATTTAATACTTATCAAACTGTATTACAAACATATAAAATGTGATTATTATTATTATTATTCAATTCACAAAAGTTTCAGTTTATATAGAATATGATTAATTCCATAATATTGTATGCATACAATTTATTTTATTTTTCAGATAATAACTAGTATTGTATATAGTTTTGAAAACAAATTATTGTGTATAGGTATTCCCAGTATTTCAAGATATCAGTATCTGGACGGCTGAGAGTCACCTGAAGGAGCAGAACCATAATAACAGACTGTTTTAACAACTGTTTTTAGGAATCTGTCTTTGAGGGCCCAGCAGCCTGAGGAGTTGGAGTTTTACTGACAGTTTTTCATTTGAGCTGCTGTTGAAAATACGAAAAACATAATTTTGCAAATATGTGAACAGTGTAGATTTTTTTAAATCAATAACTTACGTACACTTTGTAAAAATTCAAACCTCTCATGTCCAAGACAACTGTTGAGAAATGGAAATAAGAATCTTTCTCTCAAACAAGGCTGCGTTCATCATCAACACAAAGTTAGGTTATAAAATCTAATGTTAGCAGCCTAGCACTACCTCATATATAGTCTTTGCACACGAAGCATCATTTATGTTTTGGCAGAATCATTTATAGTTCTGATGAAAATGTTCTCACTTCATAAAAAATGAAGGGTGTAAATAATTCAAATATCATTGTTTATATTGTTGCCTGGTGTGAACGCGTTCCCTACAGGTTTGTGTACATTAGGTGCACAGATGTAGAAATGGGGTCATGTATAAATATTGAAAGTGATGTGTTGGAGGTATACAATTAGTGTTTTATGCCTTGTTGTTTTTCTTAGAGCATGTTTCTGGATATCTCCTCTATCATGAAGAAGTGAGGAGACGAGGCTAACATCATGTCCAGAGCTGTGGTCCACAGCCCAGCTGGGTCACAAACAGAGGGGAAACTGTATCAGTGATCCAGCCATCAACATTGATCCACCAGTCAAGTCACATGGGACCAAAACCAGTCAGAGTCAGCCACGACGAGACAGCCCAGTTATTTGACATTTGGTTTGGAAGCACCTTAAAATGCCAGAGTGGAGTCTTTATAAAAATAAAAAAGTAATCCTTCCACGCGCTGGCTGAATTTCTAGGTTGTGTAGAAACAAGGCTACATTATGGAGGAGCTCCACAGAGGACGCGTGTGCTTCTGTAGCATGGACTTGATTAGACTGTGTGTATGTATAGTCATTTATATACAGCGATTTCAAGAGAAACTTTATATTATATTCAGATTAAATGCTTCTTTACAAAACACGTCAGCAGAGACTTCATCGGAACCGACACAGCGACACCCAGACATTGACTTCTCATGCTTCTGTTTTATTTCTCAACAAAAATTGCCTGAACATATTGTGTTTTTTTTTTCTTTAAAACCTTCATATCAAATAAACAAAACGTGACATGTTGCACAATATTTACAAAGAAAATCTAAACAAGACAGGTCATTTGAACAGTCAAAGATAACAAAAAAAAAAAAAAAAAAAAACAAATCAAAAAGGCTGCATATAACAGTCATGTTGCAGGTACTCAGAAAGAAAGGAGATTGAAAAATGGCTCACAAAAATTGCCTGAACATATTGTGTTTTTTTTTTCTTTAAAACCTTCATATCAAATAAACAAAACGTGACATGTTGCACAATATTTACAAAGAAAATCTAAACAAGACAGGTCATTTGAACAGTCAAAGATAACAAAAAAAAAAAAAAAAAAAAAAGAAATCAAAAAGGCTGCATATAACAGTCATGTTGCAGGTACTCAGAAAGAAAGGAGATTGAAAAATGGCTCACCAAAATCTACAAATACAATGATCACTGTAAAAAACACATCACAGAAATATCTACATGTCTATCATACAGTCCATAAAAGAGGTATGCTGAATCATCCAGGTAGATAAGTGTTAAGAGTCTGTTCAACAGAGGTCTGAATAACCTAAAGGACAATCTGAGACTCTTCCTGTAAACAGATGGGATTAAATAAGTACTGCCATCGTGCTGTCACTGCAGGTTGAAGGCTTTTGAATTCAAAACGCTAACATCCATGGGGGGGTTGAGGTTATCCCAGAATTAAACCAGAATTAAAGTAGAAACTCCTCAGCCGAGATTAGTGCTGCATTCAGAGATGTTTGAAAGCTGAAAACTCAAAAATAAAATAAAATAAATCATCTTTTGGGGTTTGATTGACCCGGACAAGATGATCAGTCTGGAGATTCAAGAAAGCAGCAACTGCTACTTGCAGACCCACAACACCTGGCAGAGACACAACACGGCACACACCATACACATCATTTCAGAAATGTGATGCAGTGATACCAGTGGTTTTTTTGGTAGCTACTGAAAATTGTCCAAACCGGCGGCCTTCCAATGTCAGCCAGGCAGATATGTCTTCACTTCTGTCAATAGCTCTGAAAACTATGCTCAACGAGCCTCTGCAAATATTTAAAAGAATCACCAGACTTTAAAACGCCAATTAAAATTGACACCATAGGGAAATTTAATGATCCAGAGGTCGAGAGACAACTTTCAAGAAAACAAATATGGAATTTGAAATAGATTTTATGGAATTATTCTGAACATTAGGATGGCAGATTTATCTTTTCAATTCAACTCTTTCCCAAACATATGATGTTGTGAACAGGAATATGACGCGTGATCATTTCTCAAAGTTTAACATCTTTGGTCTAATTGAGCTCCATACATGAGGAACTTTGTGCTTATCAGAGTTGAACGTTTGAAAAATGAGTTCAGAAAACGTAATTTCTTCCACATCTCTGATGTGCAGCGCTCCGTGAATACGACAGCCTGCGTTGCATTTGCATTGTGTGTTGATAGAATAATTTCATGGAATTTATTCTTCTGTCCTGTTTTACACAAAGCGCTGCTGAGGAAATTCAAAACACGCGAGCACATGACTGGCGATCACATCGTCACCAACGTGACACGGTGTCGTGTAGCATGGATTGACAGCTGATCCATACGATGCCTCGTATAGATCTTTCCTCAAGTGTTTCTTTTTGTGGCGTCTGACATAATTAGAGAAATGCCTCTGACTCATTCCATCAGACACGCGTTTATCTCAGTTCTCTTCCAAGATGACTCTTAACTTAATGTGTAACTTCTCTGTGGAGACCCACAGTGGAAAACACTACAGTAGCAAATAAAAACAATTAAATAAAAAATGATGATGATGTAGCCATGAAACAACAGTCCACTGAAATACAAATACATATAAAGTGAATCTGCTATTTTAGATCCCAACAATAATTCATTATCGATCTAATTGCCTCCCAGTTTCACACTTATCTTATTATTTGAGAGAACCTATGTATGTATATGATTAAGAACATTGATTCACTGATTGAACACTGAGCACTTTGAGTCTCCGTATTTCCAGAGGGTGAGATGCACTTGTTACAAAAATCTCTATGAATGATAACTTTCTACTTAAAAAAAAAAAAAAGTTAGTGTATAGTTTGGCCTCTGTAACCTCTAAGGCAAGAATTTGTAGCTGCACTTGTCAGATTAATTTCATTCTTCCAAAGTTTGAAACACGTGTGTATACATATATATAAAAAGAGCTTTTACAGCTTGTCTACTGAAATGAATTCTCAGAGCTTGATTATTTCTTTACAAAACAAGAAGAACAGGCAATACACAAAATTGTAAACACGCTCACTCCCCTTTAAGTTCAAATATTACAACTTAAGTACATGTGACTTGTAAATTAGGACTTCTTTTTTCCCCCCCATGAAATAATCAACGATAACAAACTACAACCATCAATAAATCCATTCTAAGAAAGGGTAGCGACCTACATTTTACATCTATGCAATTTCCTCTAGCACCCCCACCCGTGTCCCACCCCCAAGTGCCCCGCCCACCACCCCCAACCAATAAATAAATTCACATTAAGAAACGAATGTCAGAGAAAACATCGTCTGAGCAGAGTTCTTCGGTGCACTGCAGTACAGTCTAATTAGATTATCATTGGCTAACGTGTTGATGGTCACTCTGTCGTTATTTACTGAGCTGCTTTGAAACGTTTCAGGCTCGGCCCTGAAAAGGAAACTTTTCACACATGTTGTCAGCTGCTGTTTGACCTTCCCGTGTTAAAAGCCACTCCACCCTGACCCCGATGGGCGAACGAGGCCCAAACGCATTCAGCATCCAAATGCTGTGGCCGCGCTCCAATGTGCCGATGACAGCGTAGCAACAAAACAGACGGCAGCAGCAGCACTCGCCCCGGCCACGTGCGCCGCCATCGACTTTTCAGCGGCAGATGAATTTGGCATCTCCCTGAATCAATAATCAGCCAGTGTGTTTGTTCGGAGCGGTGAACTTCATGCCACACACCATGAGGAATACTGACTGGTCGGCAAGGACGTCCGTTGGAACAGATTTACATTTGATTTGTGAAATTTTGAAGAGCAGGTGTCTGACACCAACATGTACTGTACGGAATACTTCAGTAGGGACCTTTGTCTTATCTCTAATACTAGAACATCGTCGCTAAATACATGATTGCCATAAGTACAAACATTAAACTGCTACCTTTAAGAGAATAAATAAATAGGTGGAAAAGAGCACTTATAAATTATTGAAACAGTTCTTTTTTTTAAATGACCAGACCAGTGTTTAAAATGGAAAAGGGCTTCATTTACATTTTTACCATCCGTTTACCAAAGCTTGGCATGGTGCTGCAGACGAGCAGCTGTTGCTCTCCATTCATCCATATTCATTCAGTTCATTATTCTGTCTGTTACTAGTTTGAGTGACCATTCCTCCCCGAGGAGGGTCCCACTCGTGTTATTCTGTTTGGGTAAATAACGGATTAGAGCGGAGAGTCCAAACGTCTCTCATGGACACGATTCTCACTGCAGCGTTATTACAAATAACTTTGAAATATCGGAAAAACACATTGTCACTTTGTCATTATGGGATATTTTGTAGACATAAAAACGGAAGCTAAAGTCTCAAAATGATCCAAACTCAAGAAGAAAAAAGTCTGATTGAAATCCTGAAGCTCTTATGTCACACACATTATTTCTGACGCTTCCGTTGTTCTGGAATAAAGTAAACCAATCATGAATATCATGTTACTTTGAGAACTACAGCCAAATGAATGAAATCAGCTGAGAACCACTGCAGCATACTTTGGGAAATGGTCAGTACAAAGGCGCGGCCCTTCATTTGGAAATGTTTGCTCAGTGCTGGGCGTCGCCTCTTTGAGGCGCCGGGCAGTGCTAACGTTTGGCATCGCTCTGCCTCTTAGCACAGATGTGAAACAAGGCAGACAAGCAATGTGTCGAAAATGTCCATCTGAGTACAAGAAAAATAAAGTAAAAGTGAAGTTTTTTTTTTTTTTAAATGAAACGTTGCATAATGACAATTTCTGTTTTTTTTTTTTTTCAAATACACACCTTTGGTAACATTTTACTTTAAAGTCCTGCGTCACTACTGGATCACTTGAGATGTCCAAAAGCTGCCGTGTGTAGGATTTACGGGGATCTGTCAGCAAAAATGAAACCTGTGTTTTCATTAGGGTGAAATCACAATAAGAATTCACGTGTTTTTATTTCCTTAAAACGAGCCCTTTATATCTACATCAGGAGCCGGCCACGGGGGCCCAGAAGGGACAAACCAAACTCTGGCACTAGAGTGGGCCCTATGTGTTTTTGTGGTACCTGAAGGCCACAGTAGTTTTCCCCATACACGCCTGGGAGTTAGTGAGAGGTACTCAGTCGGTTGTAATATGCAGCCGCGCTGCTGGAAACCAATAAATCCTTCACACGGAAGCTTTAGGTCATATGACGAAAGGCAAGCTGCTCCACGGTGCACTGTTGAACAATTTAAAGGACTAGACCAACATTTTAGAAGCTATAACTTGTTTTTTTTCCTTTAGTGAGGTGAGAAGGTGTGTGTTACGTGCGGACGCAGACTCTGGGCGTAGTCTATGTTCAGACTGTCCTTTCTAAGCACCACAGCTTGTGAAATCTGGGTATTTAGTCTATACATTTCCTTCATGAGGAAAAGAGCTGTTTTAACTTCAAGTTCAAGTTTCATCTACAATGAATAAAAAACTAGTAAACTCAATCACTTTTTGTTTTAACATAGAAGCAATTTTGTAACTCCTTAATCTCAGAAACCAAAATCAACCAAATCCTACTAGTGACGATCACCCAGGGGAATCATGCTGGTGCTTACTGACAGGGAGGAGTGGGCCTCCAAATACTACTCCCACTCCCCCATGGGGAACGGCTAAGGTGATAACCGGAGGGAAAGTCGTTTCACAAACGAGATAAAAAGAAATGAAAATGAGAAGTAAGACCGAGCCTCCTCTCCAAATGTTCACATCACATATAATGTCATGTCACCAGACAAAGGGCCCTGAGTCTACTTCAGTAGTGTAGTAAAAGCATTTCAGAAATGCCCTCAAATCAGTGCTCGTCACCGACTCCAGCTCTGTCCCGGACCTAACACACAGACATGAAGCGGGAATCATCTTCTCTCGTCACCGCTGGAAAAGAAACTACACGTCATACACGCCAACGCGTCGATGGACTCCTTCCATGAATGTGAATTCCTCTCTCAGTAACCATATGCAACCGACACCCATGATCAAGATTAGACAGGACTCATAAAGTAAAGTGCATGTACATGCTGACAGGGACATTAGTGAACATTCTGTGGAATTCCTGAGTTTAACCTCCCATGATGCATGAGAGAACTGGGGAAGCTGGCGGGAAGAAAGAGTCGAGATGAGAGAGAGAGAGAGAGAGAGACAGCTCCCAGTGCTTCTGTTTCATACCAGTCCAAAAAATATCTGTTGAACAGTATTGCTGATAGCGCTTGTGTCATCCATCTAAAAAACAAAAAAAGAGATGAAAAAAATACTTCAAATATCAAGGTGTAGACAAGACAAGTGTGTCACAGACGTCACCAGACTCTAAGTACAATCCGTTTTATTTTGGTCCTCTGTCGTGCACTTCTCAGTCATTTCCTGACAGAAATCCACCGTTACAGTGGGGCTACATGTTTCCTCGGTGGACCCACGGTCCGGGGGACAATCCGTGTTCTCCCGCCCGGACCCTGACACCTCCACCCTGTACTGCCGCTCCTCGTCGCCCTGTGACGCGGGCGACCCGTGCTGGGAGGCCACGGCGTCTTCAGGGGAAGGTGACGGCGGCATGGCGGTCAGGTCGATGCTGGCGGAGACGACGGGCGGCTGACTGCCCTGCACCTCCCTGCACACTTGCTGGGAGAGGAAGGAGAGGTTCTGCCACAGCTCGGACATGCAAACCTTCAGCTGGTTGCGCTCGCTCAGCAGCTTCTCCTTTTCATTCACCTGCGTGTTGAGGAAAAGCCATGATGGTATGATGTACGATGTAGTACTCACGGGTCACGGGTTCAGACTTGTTCATATACAAGTAGGCTGAAGCTGTGTTCGCAGTGTGTGTGTGTGTGTGTGTGGGTGTGTTATACGCACCAGTTTCCGAATCTCGCCCTCCAGGTTCTGGATGCAGTCCAGCTTCCTCTTGCGACAGCGCTGTGCGGCGATGCGGTTCTTGCTGCGGCGGCGGATGTCGTGGATGAACTCCAGCTGCTCCGAGCTCAGCTTGTGCATCTTGATGAGGATCTGGAAGTCATTGCGTGGCAGATTGGTGATCTGGTCCACAGGGAAGGGCAACTTCACCTGAAAGGAACGATTTCAAAATCAGTCGCGTCACTCGGTGACAGCTGTGCACGGAGCCTCAGTGCACCATGGGAACCTTCAGCATCGTGTCTGTGCCACCATACGCAGCACTGCAGGCAGAGGCTGGACACGTCAATGAAGTCAAACAATGACGCCTGATTCCGCCAAGTGGAATGAGATTGTAAACATGGACAAAGACAACGTTGGACTTTCTAGGCCCCTGTGATGGCTCCAGTCATGCCAGGCTTTGCTCAGTCTGCCACTCTGAGTTACTGAGGTAAACCTGGCCAGGACAGAGAGACGAGCCACTGATCTCAACACCATGAAACCATTTTATCATGACATCATGTTACACTTAAATTAAATTCCACACACAGAACAGTCTGTAATTGTTTAGACAAAGTCTGCTACCAGCCACTGGTGAACCTCTGTATCTGACGTCGTCATCAGGCATTTCATAACAAAGGCAGAACAATGTGACGCGCTCTCCACCAGGTGGCAGTGTTGGGCTGCGTGTTGACACAAAGGGAACTCCAGCTCTTTGTCTCACTCAGTGATTCATTGTGTTTTTCCTGGTTCACGGTGAATTTTTCAGAATTTAAAAACTGTTTTTTAGGTTGCAAATTATTGATGTTCATCGGAAGAGACGTCCTTGTTTCCAGCAGAGTCCAGCACTGAGCTGCCACTAAACAGCAGAGACGCAAGATTGTGTGTGTGTGAGTGTGTGTGTAGGTGCAGCCTGTCCTTTACTCTATACACATCTATTTATAGCTCAGTGGCTCTCAGCAGTCACATAATAAGGTTGGAATGACAAAGTGAGTCTTGGATGGTCATAAATCCCCCAGCCTGTCTCTGTCTCTCTCTCTGGGGCTCTGGTTTCCATTTCTATCATCGACAATGAAATCGTTTCCCTAACTAAGTTGTTTACACGTTGTTTACATGTTTGCACATGAGAATTACCCTATGTGAAACAGAGACTGTTTTTAATGAGAACAGAGACGCGTCCCCGTGGGTGAAACTGTCATCTCAGAGGTTGTTCTGATGGTGCTGGACCCCCACAATCCCAAGTTCCTCTCACTGCCTCCTGTTCTGCACTATACTGTCCTTTATTGTTTCTGTTCTTAGCAAAGCTTTTTAGAAACTGTTGATGGCGTGAAATGCATTTTGAAAACTTTGTTTATCCGACCCGGTTTATCTGCATTTTTTTTTTTTTTGCTTGTTTTTTCATCAAATTAAATTTCTTTTTTTTACCCCTTGTGTGTTTATTTTCATTGCAGTTATTTAAATTAGCTGCTGTTATTTTTTCTGAATAACTTCATATTGATTAATTAATGAATTAATTAATAACGATAATCTTTTTAAAAACTGCACAATGCCAACGTTAGTGGAGAGGAGGGTCTTGGAAGGCTGCTAGAATGGGAGCAGGGCCGGCTGGGGGTCAGGATTAGCAGATGGTGGAGGGAACATGGACAGGACACCTTCCACCTGCCTAGAGGACACCCTTGGGTGTGTGTGTGTGTGTGTGTGTGTGTATCCATTCTTTGGGTGAGACAACTGGGTCAGGCCATAGAAGTGGGACAGACCACACAAATCCATACTGTGCACAGGAGTGGCCGGCTCTGTTTGGGTCACCTGACTTGTGCTGGTACCAGAGTAGATCTCATCAAGGCTTCATCACTTGCTAACTGCAGTCATCGTTTCCCACTGTGCATCATGAAAAAAATGAGTGCGAACCGTTGCTAACCGAGCAAGAAAGCAAAGCATCATGCTTTGTGCTTCAGGAAGGGCAGCAGGAAGAGCCTGTCCTGACAACGACGTCACTACCGAGGCAGAGAAACTGCACCAGTGTAATGCTCACCAGTTACCACTCTATGAAGTAAAGTTGCAGATATACAGACAGAGCGTTTCAAGTCGTTCTTTAGCGACTGTGCTGGCCAACAGCCATCGAGTTTTGAGGTGAGTGGGCTGAGAATTAGTGACGGAGCCCTGGTACTGCCACAGAGCTGCGAGAAGCAAAGAACGTCTATTCTGTGAAAACAGCTCTGCACAGTCATGGAAATACACCGGTGTGTGCACAATGTCCTCAGGCCGTTGTTGGTTTAATTTCTAATTGTTAGGAGAACAGTAATGACATGACATTACAAGCGAATACGTGTAGATAGATGAACTCAACACTTTACAGTACATTAACTTTTCATCATTACTGACTCATCGACGGGACACGGACCACTAATTAATACATAAGTTCATATCTCACGTGTGAGAGAGAGAGAGAGAGCTCTGGCAGGAAATTAATCTCATATGTCTACATATGTTGCATGTGCTTAGGTATTACCATGGCAACCATACTGCTCTTTGAAGGACTACATGTTGGAAGTGTTTGCGTCATTTCTCCTAAGAGAAAAAAAGGCCTAAGAATAGTCTCAGCTGTAAATTACACCTACAATCGACTTGTGAGAGGAAAAAAAAAAATGTGATTTTAATGTTGAGCTTGAAAAATGGGGCCTGGTCATCGCTTGGTGCTAATCAACACTGTAAAGTCAACGGTAATAAGCACTGGGGGGGGGGGTAAAGACGACCATACTGACCTCAGGACCAGAGATGCGGGAGGTGCCACTTTCACTGTCCCCCTCGGAAAAGGATCCTGATTCGTCGCTGGAGTTGCCACCACTGGCACCAAATTCCCGTGCACTTTTGATCTTTGCACAACCCTGAGAGAAGTCCACCTCTCCACTGTGGGTGTTCCTCTGCTCCACCACCCCCGCCAGGCAGTGTGAGAGTCCAGAGATGGAGCCTGAGTGGGGGGATGAGGAAAAGTCAAAGTGGGGCAGGCTGGAAGACGAGCTGCTGCTGCCTGCGTCCTCTGGGTAAGAGAATGACGATCGGGAGCTGGGGGTCTGTGTTTGAGCCTCAAAGGGCGGAGGAGAGTGGGCCGAAGTCTTGATGGGCGCCGGGCAGCTGGTGCTGAAGTTGTACCGTCCAGAGGAAAGAGGCTCCACCTGCATCAGGGTTGAGACCTTCTCTCTGAACTTCTCCTCCACGTAGGAATGGGCCGACGTTTGTCGCTCGCCAGCCGCCGAGGAGAAAATGACGCTGCGCCTGTCCAGCTCCCCCTCGTGTTTGGAGGAGGAGGCTTTGGACACCGGCCTGTCCATGTTCTCGCCGATGCCCGTCAGCACTGCTGGTAGCACGTCGGCGATGCCCGGCTTGAGGTCCGCGTGAGTCTCCCTCTTGTCCCTCTGCCGGCGTTTAACCAGTTCTCCAAAGTGGTTGAGGGCCAGTCTGTTGTTCAGCAGCTGCTGGATGGTGGCACTGGGCACACCACTGAGATCCAGGGCCCCTCTCTGCAGGTAGGAGCGCAGGCAGGAGGAGGGCGAGCCTCGGCTCGGCGAATGCTCAGCTGCTACGGGAACCCCTTCTACCTCCAGCTCCATCTCCAGTACCTCCTCAGAACACAGCTCCGGGTTGCAGCCGTTGCTTTCATCTTCTTCTTCGAACGCGAAGGGCTCCTCTTTGATTCTCGAGGGCGTAAGCAGCGCCTGTGGAGCGGCACTGCTGTCTGCGGGCAGCGACCTCGCCGGGCTGACTGAGGTACGACGTGGCAGAATGGCATCATCATCGCCGTGGTGGTTTTCTCCATTGAGCTTGTTGTCAGAGATCTGGTGGTGATACTTTCTGTATTTAGGACATTGGGGAAGGTCAGTGGGAAGTGGCACGGTGATTGCTACGTGGGGCTTGGCGTCTGTCGAATCATCCAAAGATAATGGCTCAGGAATCACTGCGTCCTTGGCTGTGAAGTTATCCTCGTACTTCACCTTGCCGTTGCTCGTATGCTGGCCGTCGTTCTGTAGCTGCTCTTGAAGAAACCGGAAACAAGAGTCCTCCAGGTTATGAACACCCAGGAAGTCGGCGCACAGGATGACCTCACGGATGTTCTCTCGACTTAAAACCAACTTGGCTGTGTAGGCAAACTGGAGGAGCGGAGCGAAACCCTTCGCTGTCACCTGCAGAGGGAGGTAGAGATCAAATCATAATTGCAAGTCGACATTAACAATATTATTAGAGTTTACACCGTGTTCAGAATATTTTAATAATCTTAAGAGACCGTGGTAAAAAAACAAAAAAAAAAAAACAATGTTGCATTGCACATTCCTGGTTTATTCATCTTTTGCATGCTATCTTTTCTTTTTAACTTTACTTCCTCCTCTTCTCTTTTTCCTAGTGGTCACATTAGCTGTTTTTATGTGACTTTATATATATATATAATTCCCCAGCAGCTCATTCAACAAACTGATGAGAGTACATTTTAACATGAGACTATGAAGAATTGAGCTACTTTAGAGCCACTTTTTTAAACTGATTTTTAACTACACTGGTCAGCCACAGCAGCGTCTAAACCTGAGGGTGGAAATACAAAGCCATGCTGAGACTCACTGAAGGTTGTAGTCAGATTTGTCAAGAGGTGCGGGCCAGCGTGAGTTATTAGTGTATGAAGTAGAGTCACAGAGACGCATTCATCAATATGACAGATCTGGGACATTATAAGGTAATACCAGCCACAAGGATCAGAAGCTGTTCCCTGATCAGCCCCGGTGGTGAATATGTTAGCTGCAGCAACTATCAAGACAATGACATTAATATTCATGGCCAAACGTTTTTTTTTAAACAGATCAATTTCTGTCAACCGTGCTGTTTCCATGAGCCCTCACTTCTCTTTAAAATCTCATTTATTCAAGAAAGGTCAAGACAGCTCCATGCACGTCGTGTCACGCTCATTTGCATTTGTATCTCAACACATTAACGGAGTGAACCTGGGTCTGAAGAGGGAAGTACAGAATAACTGAATAACCTAACAAATGTGTTAAACATGTTTTGTCCAAGATCAGAGGCGGAGCAAGGCTCCAGCAGCTCTGATCATGTGATGCCATGGATTGTTCTATTGTTTTACGGGCTTCTTTTTCTTCTTCTTATTTTTTTTTTGCATCCTTTTGAGTGGTTGGGTTTTGCAAAAAAAACATGAATATTTGGAGGAAGCTCATTGTCAATTTTTTTGCATTTATTCCATCATTACAATAAGCAGTAATGTGGAGGGTGCAGCTGGTCAGAATGCCCACATCTCAAAGACTTGTCTAAGACAGGCCTTGTGTTCTATGTTGCTGCAGCCTCATTCTGCAGTATAACATGTAGCTCCCTGCCAAAGTGTATTTCCTGTTCTTCTAGTGGCCTCTCACCTTGTCTGGAAGGTCAATGATGGGCTCTGCTTCCCCTGGTGGCACGTTGTGCCCTAGAAGGACTTGGAGGAAGTACCGGCTACTGGCTGCTAGGACCGCCTTGTGGGCGCGAACCTCCCTGCCCTCCACCAGGATGGTCACATCGCAGAGGACGCCCTGCCGCCGCTGCTCCTCCAGGCTCAACAGCACGTTGGCACAGTGGACGTTGGATTCGTACACGTACATGGGCGATGCCGCCTCGCCGTCCTGGTCCTCGCCTGCCAACATCACTTCCTCGAGGACTGGGAAAAGAAGGGGATGTCAGCTGGGACATGGACAAGGGGTTGAAAATGGCTTCACTTTTTGGATTTGTCCACTTTTGCCCCTATGTCATATGAAGACTTTGCTTTGGATGGAGCACCTGTGGGACATCAGTGGACACCTTGCCTGCAGTGTGTCTCTTTGTCACAGTACATTGCCACAGCGGTCACAAGCTTCACGTGGCTGCGCTCACACTGCTGAGTCCCTCAGAAAATAACAGCGCTGCCAGTTTTCTTTTTACGTCAGTGCCTCTCCGACAGTCTCAGACATGTGAACAGCACAAGGACACAAAGGGGGATTTAACTCTTGTTGTTGTAGAATGTTTATTAGAGAATAAACACATGTCTGTGTGTTCACCTCATTGCTATGTGTTATTAGAGGTTAAAAGAAGCACACACAGGATGTATTAGATGCATATGAAGGAGCCTGCAAAGGGACTCCAGGCAAATTTATCCAGAGGCTTTTCATTGTGTTTCATTTCAATGCTGCAGTACATAAAGCCCTGACACAGACAGCTGAGCATGCAGTCTGTCTGTCTCATCAGGCATAGGCTGTGTGTGTGTGTGTGTGTGTGTGTGTGTGTGCAGAGAGGGGGCTGCTTTCTGCTGATTCATGGCTTTTGAATAGGCAGAGACCAGAACCGGGGGCTTGCTGAAGTAGTGTTCTGTCTTTTCTTCCAGTGGCCCAGAGGCCAATCATCATCTCAGCATTTTACATCATCTCCAGCTTCCCCTCAGGAACACTTCAGGCTCGGACCGTTCTCTGCTGTTTTTATGATGCTTGCAAATTGTTCACGACAGGCCTTTGCCCAGCGCACCGATGTGCTCGTCTCTTTCGAGCGGCTGCCTGCTGAGAGCGAAAACAAAGGAACAAAATGCATTCACGGGCATCAATCTTTGTGTCAAGTCATCTAACGTAGTTCTACTACAAATAGCAGAGATGAATTTACTGTACAGTGCCTTGCTGCAGTCAGCCGGCACACTGCCTCAGTCCTGCCTCAAAGGGGCCACAGTGAGTTCAATCAAAAAGCAACCGAGATAGAGGTGGTAGAGGAAAACACCAAGAGAAATATAATTCTAATATAATTCTAATGTGATTCTAAATGATTGTCTCCTTACAGTTTGTTTGAATATTATATAATAATAATAATAATAATAATAATATAATTCCAAGCAGAGTTGTGAATATGGATATTTTAGATGTAGTGGCTTTACCAGGAAATAAAAATATTTAATTGGTTTTGAGAAATTGCATAAACATTCCTCACTTGGAATTAGCATGTTCTGACACATTAAGCTGTGTTGCTGCACGCTGGCCAAAGTGTTGAGAGCGTGCACGAGGGGCTTTGGTAAACAGGACGTTGCCACTGGTTTCATCATCTTGTCTGGGCTGTGTGTTCACGTGTGCGTGTAGAAGCAGCAGCCCACTGTCGAACCCACCGTAATCCACTGACACGACCGTGAGGAGAGGAGAGAGTCTAACTGGGCTAATAAAGAACAATCAGGTGAGAAGCAAAGAGCAACACAGGCTGTTTGGCCCTGTACCGTGTTTGAAACGCACATTAAGTCATTTTAGTCTAATTCATGACGCTAAACTCCTGGTGCCAAACGTGATTCACATCAGGGGCCTGTGTTAAAAACCAGAGTGAGGGATCCACGCCAAAACACCGTTAATAAACCACAGTCCTGCCCCTCTCATGACAGAAAGAAAGGTTTACTTAGCCAACGTTCAATCCAGCGTCTGAACACCTGAGACAGGGTGAATACCTTCTCTGTCTCTCCCACACACACACACACATCTGAAGCGTCAGCCACTAATAATAAACCATTTCCACTCTGTGCATGTGTGTGTACAGTATATCGATGTATTGTGATGCCCTACTTTTCTCCACCCTTCTCGCCATCTCTGCTGCCCTCAATATGTCTCACTTTCATCTGATGGGGTCTTTGGGGTATTCTGAGTACAGAGCCCATTTCCACAAGATAATTTAATCGGAATAATAACACTAATGTTCACCACTCCAACAGTTAGTCTGCGGCAAATCAATGATTTCCATAGAGGCTAATGCCAATGTAATTGATCGCACACGAGAGAGGGGCTGTGGAGGATGTTCGACCCTTTGAAACTTCTGCGAAATAACAGAGGAACTCCTTCCTGTTGTGTTGGTCTTTTGGGGGGGTCATTGGACCAAGGAGACTGGTTATCAGTTAGCCGCCATAAATATTAGTGTAGCCGATTCTTCAGATTTCACTCATAGGTCTGAAAACAGCTTTAATATTCTGTTCATCTATTCACCAGCACCTCGTTTTCCAAATCTGCCAAAGTGCTTTATTCTGTACATCAACGGTTGAAACACAAGAAACTGTATCCCAGGAAGACATTCACTCAGTTTATGGTGCTAAAGATAGCGCTGAGCCCGGGCTAGATTACCCAGGTCCTCCCTCTGGACTTCCTGAGCTCCGGAAATACACCTCTATGACATCACCATCTCCTTTTCAACAATGAGCCTTTGTTGAGGAAGCTCTCGCTTACAGTGTGGTTCCTGAGATCCTGACAAATGACCTCTGAGGTCACCGCCGTCTCATGTAAGCCTCCTCCACCTCTGCATAACTCAGCTGGCAATTGTCAAGCGGCGATGTTGCGAGTGAAACCTCTTCATCGCTCGGAGTGCGTCCGTCCGTCAGAGGGCTGATGTTGCTGATGTGTGTGAAGGGCAAGTGGCGGCGTAAATGGAACGCTAGGAGATGGCACCCCGCTGACTGAAGAAGGAAACATGTGTCAGTATGAGCAGGAGGGCAATGTCTGCGTTCTGTGTGTGTGTGTGTGTGTCCAGTGATTGAGTTACGATCTATAGAAGCTGAATAGCTGACCTGGGTACTTTGTGTCTCGAGCCTTCGACCGCTCCATCAATAACTTCACCTTTTATCCTGTAAGTGCACACACATGCACACTGCAGGCTGCATGTGTGTCATTCAACACTGATTCAGAGCACTCGCAGCTTTAACCAGGTTGTAAACGTGAGAGTAGCATCTTACCGCCCGGCAGACCGTCGGATGAAGAAGACGTTTAACTGCTCTGGATATTACTACAATGATCTAATACTATTACTCTCTCCTAGTTACTGCCTTTGTTTTCATTTTGGTGCTGAACACACTTCATACACAAGCTCAGGTCTCTCTCTTGCTTGGCCTCAGGAACATCATTCAGGATCGAAGCATGTTGGTTTGTCGTATGAAGAGCTAAGACACTACTTCATCTGCCCAAATATTCAAAAGGACAGGGGACAGACTACAAGTTAAAATCCATGTGTCCCATTCTCGTTATTTTTACATAATGGCTGCCACCACCAAACTGTCCGTGTTGTCCCCACTTCTGATGAGGATACATATATTATTTTGTTAAATTTGGTGCAAGGTCTCATGTCTCATTTTTCAGAGGTTACGCAAGCTCTTGAACGCCACGTGAGTCATAAAGCCGTGGATGCTGAGGGACGGATTATTTCATCTCCTTCACAAGGCAACACAGTGTAGGCGTAAAACGAGAGTACACATGTGGGCTACAAGACGCCCACAAAGTTTCCATAGAGGACAGATTTACCCTCACGATGAGCAGCTTCGTGCTATTGGATTTATGGCGAAAAAACATGGAGTCACACTGCAGCCAGAGATGCTTGGACTCAGACATCGATCTCATCCGTGGACTCTGTCGGCATATCATGCTCCTGACATCATGTCCTTCTGTTGTCACACCGAATATCGCAGTGACGTCACGGCCATTATTAAGCCGTCCCAGCCCCTTGGATTTGATTTCACCGTGATGGTTGTGGATGTAGCAGAAGACGACTTCACCTCCCGAGGGAGTTCCTCTACGGCCGTCCGTGTTTCCTGACACTTCCATTGCCTCCTTTCAGCTGGGAGCCTGCGCTGACATCACTCTGCCTCGGGCTGCAGGCCCACTTAGAGTATATTGGATCAGGCTTGTAGGGTTTCAGGGAAAGTGAAGTTAGTGTGTGAGTCATGCCCAGGATGGACTGCTCCAGAAATCTAAATTCACCACAGCGGGAAGGCAGCCAAAGAAGAATTGGACTGAATTTATCGCACGGTGAAAACTCATCTGAAGACTTTTGTTGCCCGTGCACACTCCCACTGCCAGTGCACGTTGCACTCCTTTCTATCAGATACACCTGAAGCCACATGGTCTGCAAAGCATGGCACGAGTTGTTGTTTATCAGCCCGCCTGCTGTAATTGCATCACATCAGCCATGTTTCCCGCCCATGGAGAGTGTGCTAATCTGCCTCGACAGGTGGAACCTCCACAGCATCAAGCAACCTTTGCAGCTTTATTGGTAAAATTACATCAGCCCACAAATTGCTTCAATGGCTCCACTCAGACCAAGAGGAGTGATTGAACCCTAAGCTGCAGCTTGTGCGCTGTTTTCCGTGAAATAGATTGATAGAGCAGGAGAGGAATGAGTGGTGATACTTGTTCTTGGAGGAGGTGGGAGTGAACACCCTGTATTAGAGGCTGATATGTGGAGTTTCTGTTTTCTATTTCTGTTTTGGAGGGGTCAGGGGACTCAGCTGACCCGGCTGAGGTTCCTTCAGATGAAACGTAATCATGTCATTGAGCACAATGATCAAAACACCAGCCAGTCACAGCACAGAGCACGTCTCTGTGTCTGAGTGAGCTCTGTCCCCGAGACACTTGAAGTCCTGTGGCCTGAACAGCAGATTTAGCTTAAGCAGAGTAAACCTGACATGGAAACTGTTGATTTAAGCAATGCCCCTCACAGCTGACCATTATCTCACCATCTGCCACCCAGTCTGAACCAATGGCCGCCAGCGATGCCAGATGGGTTGCCAGATCTGCAGCAAGATTACGAACCAGATAACCAGGAATGCCAACACTACTCAGGGCCACGAGAGCTGGAGGTAATGATGAGAAGTGTCCTGGTTTTACTGTCGGTAAATCTGTTTGAATTCCTTTGAAAGTAGCATTCATTCAATTACTGTTATCAGGGACACAAGACAGACAGCGTGGCGCTGTGATGGGCATGACTATTACACCCAGGAAGGGTTCCGATGTTGAAGTATTACATACATTATTTATATTTGTGTTGTATTTACTGCTTCCTAACTAGTCATGACTGATAAGGTCAAGTTTAGAACCTCTTTCTATACATGACACTTTGAATCTTGAAACGTTATAGATACAGGAGTTGGCCTCAGGCTTTCCCAATCTCTGGTTTTAATCAGCAGATTTAACTTGAACAATAATAATAATAAAGACAAGCAATGGAGAACAATCCTTGCTTCCCAACAAGCTGCACACCCATTCATCGGCGTGAAGAGCTACAGGCTGAATATACTGTCGGTCTCAGCCAGCCCGTACTCTCACACGTGGGGGTCAACACTTCCTTTCACCTGCACATCTATAAGCACACACGTATCAGAGCCGTGAGTCTGAATTATGCAGCAGTTTGACACAGTTTTTGAACTCACTCGGAAAGCAGCTTGCGAGGAGGAAAACATTGCAGGAACAGAACAAGCTCTCCTCATCACACTGAGCTTTGATTGTTTTGTTTCCGCAAATCAAACACAAACAAGGCCCCATGGAGATTTTGTTCAATAAAAACATCCATCGTTTGACAAACTGCCTCAGCATCTGCTGCTCGTACAGCCGCTCCTGTGCAGGGCTCTCAGAGACTCTCATCTCATTCAGTTAGATCAGGCTAGTCCTTCTGCAGCCTCGTGGCCACGGTGGGGCGTGACAGCGTGTCCTCGCTGCAGTGTGGAGTCCTCGACTGAGAAGCAGTAAAAAATGGTTGGGAGTGAATACATAATGTGAATACATAATTTAATTATTATTAAATTAAATTAACCACTATTGTTTGCTTGAATTTAGGCTACCTGAACTGTCAGAGGTTGAGATGTTGAGATCTTTGCTCCTTTTTCCTGTTGGCAAAGATGCTATTGTCACATTGTTTTTAAAATGCAGCGCCCACCATCCCCAGATCAGATTCCGCTGCTTGCAGCACTTTTCAAACATCACTGTGAAGTGATTAAGTCAGTTGGATCTTATATCTTATAATTGGTGGGCGGACCAGCAGCGTTACTGTGGGAGGTGTCTCACTGAAGTCAAGCAGACCAGCGTACCGGCTGTGAAAGATAGAATGAGCTGCCGATGAGCTCATCTGTGGCCCAGGACACACAGCAGCAGTATTTAGTTATTGGCAATCCACATACAGCTCATTCACTAATATACTCCACTCTCTCTGGCCAACTCGCTGTTCACAACACTTAAGTACTCAGATATTCCTGAAGGCTGCTACAATGTGTGTAGAAGTATTCAGTCTGTCTTACTGAGCTCACTAAGGGCATCCTCCAGACATTCTCCAGAGGGACTGAAAGTGTAAATGTGGCCTTGTTAAAACACATCATGTCCTTAAAAAAACAACCAAAAACACTTGGATTTTTCACTGACCAAAACCTTCTGCTTTGAGCCCAAACACTCCCATGACTTCAGATACCCTACAGTACTTTACGTAGTACGTAAACAAAAGCTGATGTCACTATAATAATGATGCATTATTATGCAGAAGTAAATATTTCTGACGTCTTTGCTCAACAGCAAACTGCAGCCGTGAATATTCACTGGCCTCCTGTGGAGAACAGTCAGGGGAGTCCTCCCACCCCATTACAACTGAAATCCTCTATTTTACTAGTGGGAGAGAGGAGGATGGAGAAGAGGAGTGTGAAGGATTGCTAATAACAACTCACTCATGGACGGGACTGACGGAACAATGCAGGAATACAAGTGCCGATTAAATATCAAAACATCTCCAAACACAACGTATCGGGGCCAAGAAGAGAAGGCCTCAACAGACCATGTTGTTGTATCATGTGCTGCCTCTGATGGTAAATAGAGGCTGAGTGGAAGGCATTCAGAGTCTTATTGTCCTCGTGCACTTCATAGCAGATGTTTTGAAATATGCTAGGTTTATTGTAGACTGTAATAACAGTAATTATTATGATTATTATTACCATTATATGTGATACTATGTGAATGGCAGTAGCACAGCTTATATAATCAAGTCCTCATATATTTATAGATGAGTTCTATGACATATAGTAGTATGTAGCTATATATATATATTGGGTGCTTAGTGGCGCTGAGGGCGGGAATAAGGGAATCAGGGGGTGGGAGGCTGGGTCCTTTGTCCTGCAGCCCCTTCCTCCCCCAGCATGACAGCAGCGCGTGCCCCGGTTGTGGCAGCATTCAGTGGATGTGCCGTGAAAAACATGTGCCCCCCCCTCCTCCTCCTCCTCCTCCTCCTCCTCAGCCCACCGCAGCCCCCTTACAATGTCTTCATTCTAATAAACGGACCCGCAAACTCCATGTGGACCCAACGCAGCGTGCGCGCGCTGTGACGGCGAGCGACACAAACACGTTTCCATTCAGCCTGCTTTACTATCAGCGCTCATTCGGAATAATGTCCCCACAACACGCCGGAGTCTGCAGCCCCCTGCGAGCCCCCTGCGAGCCCGTCCCTCGGTCCTCCATCCGCGGGGAAACGGCTGCAGCACAAAGCAAAGTGCGGGGAGCCGGTGGCACACGAGCATCGAACCCACGGCCGACGAGGGGCTCTCCCGTGCTCCAGTCTTATTCCAGCGTGTGCGTGTGTGTGTGCGTGTGTGTGGAACTACTCACTTGTTTTTCCTGCTCGTCTGCTGATCCTCACAAAAGCCGGCGGGTCCACATCGTGTCTAATCTCCGCCAGCCGCCACCGCTGCTGTTAATGGAGCCTCGGCATCAGTCGGTGTGTGCGGTGGATGGATCCCCCCCCACCACCACCACCAACACCACCACCCCCCGCGTGTGCGTGTGTGTGTGTGTGTGTGCGTGTGTTAGGATGAAACGCCTTTTCTCCTCCAGGAGCTGCATTGTTGACATTGGCTTCATGACGTCATACTGGCCCTCATTCACAACAATGGCCAAGCCCCCCGCCCACCAACCTTTGCTCCTCCACGACGATGCAGCACGGTCCATGTCCCACTCAAACCTGCTGTGGGTCACGTGTCGACATTCAGATCTATACGTGAATCCCTGAGCTCAAGCACATGGAATTCTAACGCAGGGAAACGGTCAGAAGGGCCTGGGTTCAAGACCCAGTCAGGAGTGTGCATGTTCTCCCCGTGTCTAAATAGCTGTGAATGGCCGTGTGTTTCCAGCCCTGGCATGAACACTGTGTGGTTGTTTTGGACCACAATCGCTACAGGGAGGGAATACATGATCAGTGTACAATTTGCTTTTGATCCTCTCTTTATTTCAACATATACGACAATCACGGTAACTGTTTTTTTGCACTATTTGTTTAGTAATGTGGTTAAGGCATATAATTTACTATTTAAATTAGTCTAAACTTGACCCACTATCTATCTAATATTTGCATTTTGGCCCAAAGCCCAGTCACAAGGCACAGGACTGAAGGTCCATACACAAACAAATAAAATAAACAACGTCTCCACATTGGAGACAACATTATTGTTCATAAAATTATCAAATCAATCAATTTGATTTCAATATGGACATACATCTTAATCTAGTAGCCGCTGAATCAGACCGTTGTATAAAGTAGGCAATATTCTCTTGGCCGTCTCCAGCCAACTGAAGCCAGTCTGAACAGGACAGTAGGTACAGTACGCTCTCTAATTCAGAGCATAATCCGGCGGGAACTGGCAGAGCTGCTGCATTTTATCAGTTTGCCACAGACAGGCACCTCTTGGGCCTCATTCTGAGCGGCTGCATTCAGATCAGCCCACATTCTCAATGTCAAGATGTTATAAATAGCCAGAACTGATTTGTACGGCTCCTCTGACAGCTCCGATCAGCCAAGCAGGGGACGCCATGTTCCCAGGAGCCCCTTCTGTCACGAGCCCATTCAAGGTGGGAATCCTGCACCTTGATTCCACATCGGTGTTATATGTATATATAATGTGCATGAACACAGATCGGGGGTGGGGCTGAGGCAGCCATGGAGCCAGATTGATGTCTGTATAAAAGAGAGGGAGCCAGTGCCAGCTGTGGTGTTACATGCCATGGTCTCCCCATTATGGAACGCCAGCATTCTGGGTAAAATCACACAGTGGGGCAGTTCTACGCCAGCTTTGTTTGCTTCAACGTACACAAGCATGCACGGCAAGCGAGGGGCTCATAACACCCGTACCCTGGGATTTTATTTTGAAAGAGGCGAGGGATGGATCCAAGGGCTGTCGCGTGATATTGAAGAGACAAAGAGAAGACGTCTGTACAAGACTTTCTAAAGAAAACGCAACGTGCGTTAGAGAGTTCAGCTTCAGGTTTATATCGTTCACTAAATTAGCACAAACCTCAAACCACACTGTGTTTGAACGGCACATGATGAAAACAAAAGGTGTTCAAAGGGAGTTTAAAAACAAAGCAGGTGGTTGTTCCTATAGTAACAGATCTAGGCAGTTTCATGTATTTTCTTTGACTCATATTGCAATAACGTTCCATGACTGACTAACAAGTCTGAGGTCACAAACCCACGTCAGCACTTTTATTATTCTCCTCTTTCACAAATCACATGAATCTGCCCCATGTCTCAAACCACCAACGGCCTAAATGATGCTGGTTCAGTCCACCCTGTCATCAGGAAGCCTTCATGCGTGTGTGTGTGCGTGCATGACGATAGCATGTTGTTGACGGGAGTACTGGGATATAAAAACATGTATCACTATGGAAACTGCTGCCTTGCATCTAAGATAACCCAGACACATAGCTGCAGTGGAACTGGCCGTTCCATCTGTGTACAGCTGTATAAACTCAACACTGCATCAGAGAGAGAACTGGCGAGGTCATTTTCAGAGTAACGGTGACAAACGTGACATTCTGGTGCCATACAGCACTCAGTGTGGAGCTGTCCTGCATCTCAGCGAACTAGGTGTGAAACACGTCGCTTGAAAGAACGGTGTCATACATGACACATGAGAGGGGCCCCTCGTGTGTGTCTCTCCGAGGACTCCTTGTCATTTTTACCTGTTCAAGGAGATTCCTTTTAGTTTTTTCTAACTCTTCTTGAGGCCGAGGAGCAGAGGAAGCCCTACGAGACGTGATGTGACTGATTTAACAGCCCTCTTGATCAACAGCAGTTGTTTTTAAATCAAAACATTCTGAGAAAAAAAAAAACATTTCACACTTTCTTTACTTTAAAAAACATATAGGTAGAGTCTGTACATTTTAAAACCACAAGGGAATTGTTTCAGGAATTATTAGACTAAAGTTGTTGTTTTTTTAATGAAATCAACTGATGTGAGAAAGTAAACTGTACAAGAACAAGCCCAAGGCAACGTTTGAACAACAATCAGAGCGCCGGAGCGCCCACTGTCACAGGAAGCACCAAACTCAAGTGAGACAGAGCAGAGCCATGTTAATACAGCGCCGTGAAACGCGTCCAAAGGGATCAAGATGAAACACATGCCAGGTCCGTTATTCTACAGTTATTTACAACCACCTTCTGACCAAGCGTTTCTATTCCTCGCAGGCAGCGTGCGTCTGAAGCTCTGAAACTCTTTTGGAAACACTTGGATTCACAGTAACGTTATTCAGCCCCACCCCCACCTTTCCGTTTGTTAAAAACACACAATACAAATGCTGTGATAACCAGAAGATATAAAAGTATAAAGGATTTACAAATTATCACTTGTAGTCACTTTTCAAGAATTAAAAAAAAATAAATGCCTCTGTGGAGACTCACTGGTTCCATCTAACCGCAGAGAAAGTGAGACGTGATGACAAAGTCTGTGAATAAATAGACAGGGGTAACTACTGACATCATCTCTAACAACTCATCTGGCTCGTGACCTGAAAACATTTTAATGAGGAATCATTAATATTCTCATTAGCATTTCATGTTTAATGGTTTGAACTTTGGAAATACTTTGTGGTGTCTGGAGTGGCGCTGTGAAGCTGACGCCAGACATTTACGTCCGTCCAACACCGGCTCTCAGCTGTCACTCAAATCTCACTGAAAACCAACTTGCTCACTTTTCAGTCGCACTTTAAAGCTTTGGATTCTATTCTAATGTTCTCTTTGCTTTGGTGAGATAAAGATCTAACTGTCGGGATGATGGGCTTCCCTACTTTTCTCCTTCGGTTGAAGCGTTTCTTTCCTCCAGGAGAGAGCGGAGGAAACCCAGAGGGGTGTCGACGCGCGGCTGTGGCCCAGCCTCCTGTTCTAGCTGTGCTGCTGGTTCTGACTCTTCATCAGGCTCAGTTTGCTCTTGAGGCCCTGGTGGTAGGCCGCCAAGTGGCTGTTGTCCTCCAGCAGCTTCCTGTGCTCCTGGATGAGCCGAGAGGACGTGTGCTGCTCCCCCTGGTCCAGCTCCAGCTCCGACATCAGCTCCTGCCTGGACAGAGGTTAGCGGCACAGGCACAGACTGCATCACTGTCACAGACCGAGTGTTACCATGAGAGATGGTGACTGACTTACTTCCTCTGGACAAGGTGGGAGATCTCTGACTGGACCTTGAGGAACTCCTGGGCCATCCTGATGTGCTGCTCAAACACAGCCATGGACTCCTTGGAGTTGGGACAGGGAGCTAGAGGCTGAGGACACAGTAGTTGTAGTGAATGGAAAGAATATTAGAAATAAAACACTGTATTCTATTTTTTAAAACTTACTTGTAACTGGTAGTCCAGCTTCAGGTAGGCCATGGGTATGGAGCCGTCTACACCATTGGTAGCTACACACACACACACACACACATATCATAAGAAAGTATAGTGCTCAACAAAACCACAATATATACACACAACTTGCTTCTTTGTGTTTCATGTTCAAACTGAGGAGAATGTCACATTCTGGGCTCAGCTCTGCCCCCTGCTGGCCACCACCTGACAATAATAAACAATGAATCTCTATCTTATGCAGATGTTCATGACATGTTTTCAAAATAAATGTTGAGAGAGTACGACTTACACCCTGAGGTTATAATATTTGTAACATTTGACAGATGTGTCTCTCTGTCTGTCTGTGTCTTTCTCATGCTGCCTCCTACCTGTTGGACTGATGGTCATCCTCAGCTCTGATTGGCTGGTGGTGGTCACAGGGCTGCTGCAGTAGGTGGGGCTTTGGGAAGGTCCCGGCTGACTGTCCACACTGGACACCTTGGACAGACCAGTGCGCAGCGTGGCTGTCTGTGGGAGCGCGAAGAAAAAGTTCAGATTATGAAGTGGAGGTTGAAATAAACAAACTCCTGACTCTACCTTTAAAGGTTTGAACTGAAGAGGAAATCTGGCCTCAGAGCTCTTCAGGGTTTCCTCTCGGCCCTCTGAGTTCCTGTACTCCGCGTTGTCGTCACTTCTGTTGCTATTGGTGTAGTCGGCATATGACCCTGCTGCCGTCACAGAGGAGCTTTATTAACACACTGTTTCAGGCTGCAGCTCCACACACTGAGTCTAATCAGGGCTGGGAGGTACCTGACAAACTCCTGTAGGTTGAGGACTGGTGAGGCAGCTGCAGGGGTTCATCAGAACCTGGGAAATACTGAGAGAACGCCGCACGCCACTCGTCACAAGTCGGCATTTCCATGTAATAAAAACCACGAACAAGCTTTCGAAAACGATTCTCCAGAACATAATCACAGAGGGCCAGATATGGTGAGGTGCTTATTTCAATTTTAGAATTGATGAAGAGCAGAACACACTTTATAATCAATCGATGTAGAAATCCAAGCATACTTTCCTTGCAACTGTGTTAAATTAGTCGGGTTTGTGACACCCAGTTTAACTGCCGGTCCTCAGGCTATTATAATAAATTATACGCGTTTCAACCAGACTTTGCAAACTGTGAATATTATTTTAGGTGTACGTGTGTATGAGGAAAAATGCAACGCTCAATAATGCTTGTCAGAATGCAGCAAGAGCACAGGGCCGTGTAACAACGTGGACCACATTCTGCGCAATCGCTGTGGTTCTTCATTTGTTTGCAACACCGGAGAGGACTCAGGCGTTGAAGGACAGCTGTTTGTCTGCGGAGGCTAACAAACTAGTCGGCTGTGTGCTCTCCTATCGCAGAAGGTTTCTTCGGCCTCGGCTTTTGGCAACAGAGCAGGGCTCCAGGCCTCGCTCATATCACACCGCCCTTCTTTGTCCAGGCTCACGGAAAAAGATGACATCATCTAGTTTGCATCAAACCAAGGCATTGCAATCTGAAGCCAATGAAAAACAGACTCACTCTTCCAGTGGTAGAGAACCACAAGGTCAATGAGTCTAATGAAATATCTCTGCAGAGACTAGGTTTGACATTATCGTATTACGTTAGTGTGGAACACTTGTACCTTCATGAGACGACTCATGGTGGTCTCCACCTCCTCCATGGACGGTCTCTGGCTGGGCTCTTTGTCCCAGCAGCGGGTCATCAGGGTCTCGATGGGTTCAGGGAGGAATTTAATGAGAGGAGGCCGTGTCCCTGGGACAGAGCGGGAGGGAGACAATAACGTAACGTCGCACAACGAGCATCCCAACAGTTGGATGATATGGCGTCAGGATTCCTCTCACCTCTGTGCACCGCCCACATGATGCAAAAGGCCGAGCCGCCAATCTCATCGAAGGGCTTCTTGCGCGTGATGACCTCCCACAGGATAATACCCCAACTGAACACGTCGCACTTTTCACTGTAGTTGCTGCCTGAGGAACACACAGCAACAGTGTTGGCTGCGTCGGAGCATCAGCTCGAAACCGAGGTAGCAGTCTGCTACACAACCAGGCTTGTTCAAGCCCTATGAGACAAAGTGTGATTTGGCTATAAAAACAGAACTTGACTGATTGATTTAGATGAGGATGCTGCCCAGGATCCACTGCCTCTGTTTGGATCTATCTCGCTGCTCTGGGAAAAGTCCAGTCAAGCTCATCAACATTACCGTACGTCCTTTCCACAGAGCTGCCTGTGTTTGTGCAGCTGCAGCGCTCAGACAAACCCCACCAGCCGCCCTCACCTTCAAAGACCTCGGGTGCCATCCACGCTGCACTGCCTTTATTGTTGGTCATGTACGTCTGAATATCACAAGCCGTGCCAAAGTCACATATCTTGAGCACGGTACCCCGGGACACAAGGAGCAGACTGAAACAGACAGTGGAGAACATGATGAAAGAATGATTTGTTGTTTCTGATCAAAATGTCTGTCATAAATCAACAGTTTGATAAAAAAAAAAATATAAAATTGCCTATTGTTATTTTCTATTTATATTTTCTGTCCTTAATAAAATAATAATATACAGTATACATGTTTATTGTTTTGTTTTGTTTTTCAAAAAACGACATAATAGGTTGGAAAAGAAGCCTGTGAAAGACAAACTGTAGATATCCTGGAATAAAGACACAGCAGAGAGATCGCTGCAGTAGTTTGGACACAATCTTTGACCCGACGATGGCAGCAGATAAACATCAGGCCAGTAGCTTGACTGTTTTATGAAACAGTGAATGGGACGCCAGTCACTTTTCAGAGAGAATTGTGCCATTTGTTGGTGGTGGAAGTGAACTTGCAACCAGGGCTGCACGTCATCTCCAGTGACTCTGGACGCCGTGACCTCTGTGTGTTTGGAAAGTAACTCCTACTTTGGTGGTTTGAGGTCCCGGTGAATTAAGGCCTTGGGCTTCATGGCGTGCAGGTAGGCCACTCCCCTGGCGCACTGCAGACACCAGCTCATGGCGTGAGACGAGGTGTACTGGGCCTGCGGGTCGGCACTGTGAAGGACTGAGGTCGAGCAGAGAAGGACACATCACTACGTGAACGAGTGGACTTCCTTTTGGTGTTTACTTTGACACAATATTAAAGAAAGGAACAAAAATATGTTGTTGTTTTCATGAGCAGGTTGATCGTGACGCTCTCGATCACATGGTCTAACTTACCGTTGTATAAAGAGCCACACTCTGCGTACTCCATGACCAGACAGACCTGAGGACACAAATCACCACACGGTGCACAAACTGTTGTAAGAGACTGTTCCTGTTTTCTTTACAGAGGTCATCTTACGATGTCAAGGTATTGTTTTTTTAGCAAATTATTGCATTAAATGGGAAGACTGACAGTGCCCAAGCGGCCCTGAATCAGAAGACGGTGGGCGATGACCCCCGAGGTGTGAGACCACGGACGACACTCACCGGATTGTCACAGGAGCCGTAGAGCTTGACTATGTTGGGGTGATTGACCCGGGAGAGCTGGCGGAGCTGAGCACACACGAGAGAAAGATACACGTTACTGCAGGCAGGAAGAAAACACAAACACACCTGCCCACTGAGTGTGTGTGTGTGTGTTGGGTTTTGGGCTCGTCCTCAGAAAGACCAGAGGGACACAATCTGTCCAACTGAGGAAGAGGGGACACGGCTTGTGATGATATCTGAGATATCAAAGCAGTCGATGACCTCGACAAGAACCCGCAAGAGACTCTGTCCAGACCTAGTCCAGGCATCTGTCCTGGGAGCCTGGCACAAGTGGACAGCTCTGCTGTGGTACTGTCCCGTGACTACTGCAATCAGACCTCACGTCCCTGCTCTGTATGCAAATAAACATGAAGGACATCAAAACAAAGCTTCAGTTGTCTGCTTCTGAGTCGACAAACTGTGGGGTCAAAGACAGGACAGGACAGATGTCCAGGACAGATGTCATGAAGCTGAGCGCAGGTCCTGCGGTGAGAGGGGACGCGTCCGCACATCGACCGCCGTACCTCGACCAGGAAAGCGTTCCTTTCATTGTCGCTCTCGATGGTCTTGATGGCCACATCCTTTCCCTTCCACACGGCCTTGTAGACAACTCCAAACGTCCCTCTGCCAACAGCCTGAGGACACACAAGAAGACAACATGAAACCCCAGGACCAAGGCAAGGGAGGATGGTTGTGTGCCGACTCAAGGTCGACCAGGCCACGTCCCACAGGGCAGAACCTCTCCAGGCTTAGAGGAGCTGGTCCAAACGTTTGGACAGAATCTGACTGCACTTGGAGCCATGTCCCAGCCGGGACTGTCTCCTGCGAACCCGCGGCCTTCGTTCAGGCCTCGGTGTTCTGATAAGCGACCCAGTGCTGTGACAGTAGCTGGGTCCGTGTTGCTGCTGGACACAATGAGACGGACCCCGGAGCTGGAACTCCGGGCTCGAGCCTCTGGAACTTTACCGCTTCCACTTGAATGTCCTCATACTGGATGTCCTCGAACAGACAGACCGCCGGAGCCTCCACCATCGCGCCGCAGGGGACACGCTCGTCAACGGAAGACCGACGACCGATGGATTTGGACCCGCTTCAAAGTTCACGCTATCGAGACGAGAACTCGGCGTGTGCCCGCTGCCCCGGACACGGAGCGGCGCTCGGGCTGTTGTTGTGGATCCAGGAAGTGAGCAGCGCTGGGGCTGCTGGGTGTCCGTGAACGTCTCACGGCGGACACCGGCGAGAGGACCGGGTCTGGCTGTGGACACCTGGACCCAGCACGAGGCTGGCCGAGGACAGGCGAGCTGCTTTCATCACGTCAGGTGACGCTAAGTTCACTAATCGGGTCAATGACGCGGACACACGCACGCGCGCTCCGCGGACGCACCGGGGCTCTTGAACGCATCTTGGATCTCGGTCGTCAATCCCCGGAGTCTCCGCAGGGGGGCGACAGAGCGCCACAAGCCCCGTGAACTGAGCCCAGCAGCTCTGAGCCCATCATCATCACCACCATCATCACCATCATCACCATCACCATCACCATCATCACCATCATCACCATCACCATCACCATCATCACCATCACCACCATCATCACCATCACCATCACCATCACCATCACCATCACCATCATCACCATCACCATCACCATCACCACCATCATCACCATCACCATCATCACCATCATCACCATCACCACCATCATCACCACCATCATCACCATCATCACCATCACCATCACCATCACCACCATCATCACCATCACCATCATCACCATCATCACCATCATCACCATCATCATCACCATCATCACCATCCCCATCACCATCATCACCATCATCACCATCATCA
>JAFBJW010000196.1:435261-491689 GCA_016785235.1 Pseudorhombus dupliciocellatus | reverse complement strand
ACCATCATCATTATTATTATTATTATTATTATTATTGCCTCTAGTATTTCCTCATTGACAATGAATGAAAATATGGTCCACCAGATCTTGATTATTTATATTTTTAATTTCTACATGTTTCTGAGTATGTACTCTTATTAGCCCCTGTGTGTGTGTGTGTACTTGGTTGGAGGTTGGCCACATGGTCCCAGGCTGCTGAACATCAACCATCAGACCATCAACCATTAAAACACATGACATTTCTAAAGGCCACATTCTCACAACACTGGCAACACACCTCACACTAAGTGTAATCAAGGTTTAGTTTATCCGATGGATGGAAACAGCTCATTCAGCTATAGAACACACGATGACATATCTCACCCCTTTATGAGCGTTTGAAACACAGCTGGTAAATACCTGAGCAGCTTCAGCCTTGTTAGTAATATCATGAGTCTACACTTGTATTACAACATTGGCCCACAATTAAAATATATGTTATTCAAATAACGCAGCGACCCAGTGAATTTAACTTTAGCAGTAACGTATTGTCTATATATTTACAGAACGTCGTTTGGTGAAATTATTAAATAGCAAAGTGCTGAATAGATGCAGTTGTATGTATAAACACTTTTACGGAAAAATACAGTCATACACAAAATGATGCCATTTAAAAACTACTTCCTGAGTGACCTGTTCCTCAGTCGTGCACTGAGAAGGAGCCAGTTCATCTAACGACGAGAGAAGATCGTTCCTAACTCTGCTAAGAAGGGTTTATTTTTACCCGTCAGAAAAACTGTGGGGGGGGGGGGGGGGAAGAACATGGTTTGAGCTAGACTGTTAAAGTTTGGCGTGATCCAGACATCATATTCTCTCACTTTGACTCCACTGAGCGTGGAGAGCCGAGGTAGATGCAGCTGCTCCACCTGACGCATGGAACAGAAGCAGCATCGACATAGCCACAAAACACACTTGTGTAAGTCTAGGGTGAAATATTATTTGCAACCTATTTACGTGTTGTTGTTGTTTTGTGTTGTGTGTGTTGTGTCCGTGTACGGTCCTGGTACTACGTCAGATTTGTTGCTGGTCTCTCTCGGCCGCCTTCGAACGTATTGAGTTTCCGCTGCTTTCTGCGGTTCATTTTGGACAGGTCCTTGTCAAACACCTCCCCAGAGCGCAGCGCTGACACCAAGTCGTCAAACTCGCCTTCCTCTGCGTCGGCTTTGGATTTCTTCGCCTTTTGCTCTCTGTCTTTCTTCATCTAGAAAGAGACAGAGACAGTGGGTGGCACGTGTCCATAAACAAATTACACGATCATTAGACCATGTTTTTCCTTTCAAAGCTTCTGCGCCAACGCTGCTGGCTGACCTGAGCCTCCATGAGCGCCCGTCTCTCCTCCTCCTCCTTGTATCGGACCATGTTCAGGTTGTCCTGTTTGGCCTCTGAGAACGCCACGAGGAAAGTGTCAAAGATCCTGAAGAACTCGTCTGGATGCAGGTTGGACGTGTCTTCTCCAAAGTGTCTTAGCGCCTTTCCAAACTGCGACAAAAGACGAAGAGGCAAGTGTTTGTGATCTCAAACAGATCTCATTGTGGAACCTGATCAGGTTCAGGCATTGGTCTAAATGGCATCTAAATCTGTTGCCCACTCACCAATTCTTTGGCCTCGGCAAGTGACTCCTCCACCTCAGAGAAGCTGAAGGAGGCCACGGTGATGAACTGACTGACCACAGGCACAAACCTATCAGCAGCAGAGTGCGAGGCCTGAGCCTGCTGGAACTGCAGCTCCTGCAAACGGACAGCAGGACATCAAGCAGAGGGACGGGACAGGAGGACATGAATGTCAAGCTCTCTGCTGCGCTCCCTCACCGCCTCTATGATCTTCAGACCAGACCTCAGATTGCCAATGTCCTTCTCCAGCTCTGCCATGCTGAGGGAAGGCAGTGAGGCAAACAGAGGTTTTAGGGACGAGCTACTGGACCAGCGTGTGTGTGTGTGTGTGTGTGCCTACTTGACTTTGGCAGCTTCGGGCACATTGGGCAGCTCGTCACTGAAGGTCACCACCTTCGGGTACTTCTTCTCCAGCACAGTGATCATGTAGTGGAGCAGCGTGATGTTTCTACACTCACACAATGCACACGTGTCAGTTGGTCATGTGCAACTTTTCTTTCTTCCTTTTCATTTTTAATTTTCTCACAGTTGAACAGAATGTAACTCCACCCACAGGCGTGGTTAACACTGAGCCACCTCTCATTCTAGTTTCTGCACAGATGGACGTTTGCTCTTTAAGTTCAAATGTGTAAATACATATGAATCAGGCAGGGCTGTACTTGTCTATGCTTGACTTGGTGTCAGCGATGTTGTTCAGACTGGAGACTTTGAATCCGTAGGCATTTCCCCGCTGTCCTTTGTTCATGTAGTTCCCGAAGGCCAGCACCACCTCCAGCAGCTGATGCAGCCCCCCGCTCTGCACCACCTCCCTGGACGCCAGGCACAGAGCTGAGACGGCAGAGAGACCCAGCGACACGTTGGCACGCAGCAGAGGACACGGAACAGAGCAGTGGACGAGAAAAGAGAGTGGGACGGGGGAGGGGAGGGGAGGGGAGGCACCTTTGATTTTAGGCTTGACCTCAGCCACTCTTTCGGCAAACTTCTTCTTGAAGTACAGAGACTGCAGTCTCTGCTGGTAGTGGCTGATCCTGGGTGTGGAGAGAAATATTTAGCGTACCCCATTAAATTGGCCTCTACCATCTTATGAAGGAATGCAGCACCCACCGCTGGAGCAGAGCTAGTTCATAGGACACTTTGACTTTGTAGGACATGAGGCATTAACCGTCAGATGTGAATGATAACAGACATTTCTCTGAACAACGTTTTCCCCCTGGTGAAATCTAACGTGTAGAGAAATTCCATTTCTGCCTCTAAGTTGTGAGAAAGTCTCGAGGCGTACCTGCTCATGTCGTAGAGGAAGCGATCTGCTTTGGCCATGCGCTCCAGCTCGTGCTTGTGTTCCTCCAACAGCTCGATGTCGCTCTTCTCAGGGACAAACTTCAGAAGCTTCAAACACAAAGACGCACTCGGTCAGAAAACTGTTGGCCGTTAATTATCACACACAGGAGCCCAGAATAAACCAGCTGATGTTTATACAGTCGACATGAAGAACTGATTGTAAACAAAATTGAAACTGAAATTAGAGCCCTCCATGAAAGATTTTCCAGATGGATTTTCAAGACCAAGACCATCAGACACTCTGTGTGTGTGTGTGTGAGTGCACCTGCTCCAGCATGTCTTTAGGTAAATCCTCCTGTTCATCCATGGTCAGGATGGCGTGACGGATCTCCTCGTTGCTCAACTTCAACCTGCAACACAGACGTAGTTTGAACACGAGCTCAATACAACTAGATTAGAGACATGCAGTCAGTCCAAGCTCAGCTGTCTTGGCTCAGTCTGTGTCCACGCACTGACCGTGACAGCAGAATGACGCAGTTCTGCGCGCGGCGACCGTCGATCACCGACAGCTCTTTGACTTTCTTCACAATGGTGCGATCGTCCTCACCGTCCTTCTGTGGTGCGGAATAATAACCGTTAGCACATCAAAGACGAGAGTAAGGAGCTATCAATCAAGGTTGTAGTGATAGGACCGGGCCAGGAGGGGGTGGAGGGTGTCACCTGTGGCCTTTGGTACGCTGAGAACGTCCTCTGGAACTCCTCCAGGTCCAGTTCTTTGAACACCTTCATGTCATCGATTTCTTTCCAAATGGTTCCTTCGATCTTTTCAAGACACAAACACAATGATGCTGTTATTTTAATCTCAGGTCCAACTGATAACTTCAAATGGGATCTCCAAGCTAAACCAGTTTCTTCCTCGCTTCATAAAGTTGGCTGCTCCTGGATTGAAACTATTCTGCTGCCTCATAACTGTCACTGTGAGCTAGTTGGAATTCTTTAAGGATGACGGTCGCGTGTTCAGGTGGTGATGCTGATTTTCAGGAATCTGTCGAGAGATGCGTGACAGGCATGTGGCCAGGTTAACTCAAACAGTCATAAGAGTCATGAGCTCCAATCGACCTGAGGCAGTTTGCTCCAGTTGAACGACTTCATCGGTTTGGATGGCTGGGGAATATTCTTCTTCGGTGCAGTGTTCATCGGAGCTCCAGGAGGAGGGGGAGGTGGAGGAGGAGGGGCAAATGGTGCCATGCCAAAAGATGGTGGGCTACCCGGAGGAGGAGGAGGCGGAGGAGGAGGAGGAGCGGGGAAGGACGAGGCAACACCTGCAGGGACTAAATCACCAGACGTCACAGGAGGTCCTCCTGGAATGCTGGAGTTCTGAGGGTTGACAAGAGAAGACAAATCAAACGTGAGATTCCGAACAGACGGGTGAGCGAGCCGGTCGCGTTGGGGAACGTACCGAACTGAGCTGCTGCAGGCGAGCAGACAGCCCGGCCACCTGCAGCTTCGCCTGCTTGTGCTCGTTGGCCTCTCGCTCCAGTTTGTCCTTCATCTTGTTCAGCATCGCCATCATCTCTTCCTTCTCCTTGTTCTTGGCCTCGCACTCCCTCTCCTTCTTATCGAAGCGCTGCTGTAAGTTCTGCTGGTCTGGAGGAAGACGAGGGTCATTTTAACATCAGCGGATGTGTCCATGTGTTCATGCAGCGGTGTGTTTCCACCCGGAAGACAAATTTACTCTAGATGGCATGATGAGTGTGTTTTTACCTTTCCTCATTTTATCAGCTTGTTCTTTCCATTGTTTGACCTCACCCTCCTTGATGAGCCTTCACACACAGGAAGAAATTAGTTTGTGTTGTGTATAAGAACACGTTTGGTCATAATTTCAGTGCCCAGGTCTCACGCTTACATGCGGATAATATTTTTGACGTTGAAGTCCTCCAGCGGAGCGACGTCGGGGTTTTCACCTTTGTCTGTCTGAAGAACGAGCTGCTGGACGATCCGGTCCAACAGCACCCAGTACTGAAGAGTGGTGCTGCTCTGCTTATCTGCAGACGGACGGGGACACGAGTTGGAGACAGACAGCCGTGGACAGACAGACAGGCGGACGGACGGACTCACGTGGAATCATGAGACAGTGCTGCAGCGCTGACAGCAGGTGAGGGTAGGCTTCAGTGTGGTTCAGGTTCTTCCTGAGCAGCTCAAACATTTGGCTCGCACTTTTCGTTTCTACATGGACCTGAGGCAATGTTTCAGAAGACATATATTTAAACACTGTTTTGGTTTCTAGTAATCCCTAAAATCCTCTCCTACAGTTGTGGTGTGTACCAGAGCCAAAGGTGTGTGGTGTGGCGTGATCGACTCACAGCATCGAAGCGTTTGGAAATCACCAGCTCGTCTTCATTCCTCAACATCTCAAAAAAGTCCAGATGTCTGTAGAACAGAGACAAGCTGTGACTGCTGAACTCTCTTAACGTATGGATCAGTCCTGCTGCGTCTCTGTTGTATGTGTGTGTATCTGATGTACCTGTCCAAGGTGGCGTTTTCATGGGAACGTAGTTTGTCGATGATCGGCTGGATGCCCAACATCAGAAACTCGTAGCGCAAATGGACACGGAACTCCAGACTGGCCTGTGAAACGCACACAACATTTCCACATGTGTTATCCGTCTTTGTTTGCTGTATGTTACATGACCTCAAGCACATCTTTGGTATTAAATCAACAACGGCCTGATCTGTGTAAGGTGAAAGAAGTAGTGAAGTACACTGTACCTATGGTACTTACTGCTCCTTTAACACACAGATGAGAGATAGTTCATTACCTCCCCGGCCCCCTGACTGAGGACGGCGTTGATGAAGGACATGACGGCAGTCTTCAGATTAACTTCATCTCTGTAGCGGCCAGTGGACCTGTCCAAGTCTGTCAGCAGGTTCTGCACAGAGGACGGGAAACACACAGGTCTGACACCTCAAAACGATTGTGCGAACATTTAATACCATACTCCAACATTCTGATTTTGATGACGTTTTTAAATATATTTAAGATCCTGATTTAGCTTTTTGACCTCTATAAACTGTCAGTGGTCATGTCAAGATCTACTGTATTGCCTCCTTTCAAAAAATAAATCAACAGACCTGAAATCGTGTTCTCTCGGCGGCGAATTTCTGGTAGTGCGACATCGCTTGGAGCACTTTCTTATGGCCTCCTGGCACCAGACACACGGCACCAAGGATCTCTAACACTGCGACCTAAGGGAAACAACAACAAAGGCAAGTTTTTCCCTTTGAGAAAAAACGTACACACAAACAGGAAGTGGACATTTCCAATCTCATCGTCATTTAAAATGTCGGTGAGTTTTTTTAAAATATAATTTTGTGGTTTTGTGGTTGTTTTGTTTCTCCTGTTGTCCTTTTATATCTCTGATTTTGTGTCCTTGTGCTGATTTAGGTCATTTTCTGCTTGTTCCACGTCCAGTTTGTACCTTGGTCTTGATGTTTTCCGTGGCCAGGCTTTGTGCGACGATATTGATGCTCTCGCAGTGACCCAGGACATGAGCTCGACCCTGTGAGTTGTTCATCAGGGCTTTGATGCAGCCAATCAGGGAGGTGTGGACGTGAGACTCGGTGGTGTCGTAGTCCATTGACGTGAGGAAATTCAGGATGCACGACAGGCCGTCCAGGTCAATGAATCGGGTCACGAACCTGAGGGAGATCAGTGGAAGTTAGAGGTGACTGTTTTTCCCAGAACGACGTGCGTTGGAAGTACTGTACCTCATTGGCTGCGTCCTCAGGGCTGTTTTAAGACCATCAACAATCTTAACTCTTCCCTGCTCATCGTCGTCCCCCAGCACCAGCAGAGACCTCCTCTGGATATGGATTTAAACACAGTCAGTTCTGATAAGTTACGTGGTCATTCAGGGTGGTCGATAATGGTGTGTTCCCCCAGTGAAACTACAGTGGAGTATTACTATTTACTTTCTGTTTTACTAACAGTATATAAAGAAAACTGATGTTTTTCCCCTATGGATGAAAACACGTGAGACTCACGGCAGCCATGGACCTGAGCTGGTCAATGTAAAACTCGGGCCAGTTGGTCGCTCCTTTATTCTCCTCGGCCTCCTGAAAAGCCCAGAGACACACAGGCGTGTGAGGTGATGAGGAGATGAGGAGATGTGTTTTCTGGGGCATATAAAGTCTCTTACCAGTTTCTTGCTGCAGTAAAGGTTCCATTTTTTCTCTGCCGGTAAAGAAAACATGGCCGCCCGGTGCTCCTCTGTCAGGTCCAGCTCATCCTGCGATGGAGATCATTGATAGTCATCACTGGATGAAGGCACGCAGAAAACTGCGTTGTGCATGAGAGCAATGCCCTTGAACGCACCACCAGCTCAGTGAACATGGAGTCCAGCTCCTGAGGAGGGGGCATGGGCAGCGTGGGCTCCAGTGCCACTAAGTTGTCGTGGCAGTGGGTGATCTCTGGTTGGTCACTTCCTTTGAAGCAGCAAGAGAACAGAGAGGAGAGCGTGCGCCCCTGGGGCTGCCTCGCCCGGGACGCCATGGCTGCGGCAGGGACCGCCGGAGGTAATGGCTGGTAGGAATACACACAGCAGAGACATGAGTAGACAACAACAATAACAATAACAATAATAATAATAATAATATGTCAGTTTGACTCCTATTCATCATCACGTCTGGTTACTGCTTCGACACTGGGATGGCCAACGACCACAGAAGAAACATTTGAACAGCATCTCTTGAAAATGGATTTAATAAAAGGTGCATCATTTTTGAATATCCACATGCAGGTTACCAAAGGCTGCAGAAAACCTCCACTTCGCACTAACATGTTCAAACAGTGTGAGAGTGCCACACACATTCATTTGGGTGTGTGTGATTTACAGGCCCAGGTGAGTCATGAGGTGTGGCTCCGTGCACTGACAACACCGTCCTGTGTGTGGACATTTATAATGAATGTGATTTAGCACGGAAACAGAAATACTTGCAGTGGAGTTCCATGTGTGACATCACATCCTGTGCCCTGACAAACTAAACAAGAGCCACCTGTGCAGGATCCCTCTGCCAGGGTGGACAGACCATGGACGCCATGTGGAGCTCATGTGAATCAGATTCGTCATCTGACTATCGGGAAACCAGTCCTACCTGTACCTGCCCAGCTCTCTGAGCCCCAGGCCCAGTACTCGTCCAGTCCGCCTCAAATCAGCCTTTATTAACAACTAATTACAAGGCCAGGAATCATTATGAACTTGTTGACATCCACAAAACAAACTTCATGGAGTGCTGAACAAATTACCTCGCTGACGCCAAACTGAGCAACATTGTGACGCAGGAATGTCGATAACGTGCGTTTCAGTGATGCTGTTATCGTACTTTTGGATGAGTTGGTTAATCTCTATCTCCACAGGCCTCCATTTGTTCCACGGTGTCGTCGCCTCAGTCACGTAAACGTGCTTCTTATATAACAGCAGGCCAGTGGTTGCTGCAGGACGCGAATAACGATCAGCTGTGTGTGTGTGTGTGAGTGGATTAATGACAGAGTTGTACTTCATCCTGATGCTCAGATCAGCCACTCAGCTCGGAGTCTCATCAATTCTTTATTGATCCCTGCAGGGGAACGTGAATCTTCCACACAGAGGTCAAAGGGCAGCGTCATCATTGACCATCTCTGATAACCTTTACAATACTAACAACTAACAACTGGCTATGAAAGTGTTTGTGGGGAAGGGGCAGAGTTCATCATCAGATGAGACAACCTGCCGTTTGATCAAAACCAGTTATCAGGTTTCAGAGACCAGGAAAAAAACAACACAAGCACCCAAGGTCAGACCTCTCTCACACACACACACACACACACACACACTACTTCCATTGTCAGTTGAATTATTCATGGAGTACAGCAACATACTTGTAGTACATGAGTAATTCCTGCCACGCTTTACCTAACTTAGTAAAGGTATGTGTTGTGGCGTACACAGACCTGATAACGTTTTCTTACCTCAGATTTCCTCTTCTATGTGATCCAGTGAGACACCATGCTCGGCTCCAGCAGGTGTCACATGAGCACCTGCAGCAGAGGCAGCGCTCACACTGAAGCCATCCCCAAGGTGTGGCAGCCGGTGATCGGCCCCTGAGGACCCCCCCTGATGGATGCTGAGCCAAACCTCTCAACTTGTTTTCGACAAAACGAAGAAAGAGCAAAACTACATGAAGGGATGACGATGACGTCGAAACGAAGATTCAGCTCCAGAGACAGATTCAAAAGGTGGCGAATCAGATAAACTGAAATTCTAGTGTAGGCACGGTTCAATTCCAAAAGCTCTATCAGTACAATACGTTTGATGACAAAATCCACTAGAGAAAGACCAGTGTCCTGGAGCCGAATCAAAGAGACCTGCAGGTGTCCGAGAAAATAAAGAATCCTCACGTGCGTCCACGCGGTTGTCCTCTCTTATTCCGTTCTGATGAGACCTGTGAACAGGGAACCTGACAGATGAGCCTGAGTGAGACTGTACAGTATGTGGAGAGCTCAAAACACACACGACTGCATTCCTGATGGAGGGAGTCACGCCCCGACCTCACCCACTACACTGTGTGTGTGAGGGAGAGAGAGAGAGAGGTGGAGGTCTGTGTGTTGATATCTGAATCATTTTATCATAAAAAAAAACCCACATTTTTTAAGAAGATTACAATCATTCTCACATCCACTGTTGTTCAGCTTTTCCCAACCGTTTTCACTAACTAGTACTAACATATTTAGACTGACTGCTCACATAGCCCTGGTTTGTAATCACTGATACCCATAGTGACGAAGGGCGGACGAGGACTCATCGGGTTGTTAGGTCTTGTTGAAAGTCTTATACCACAAGTGGAAATGCATTTTTGCACCCTGCATGATGCCATGCACCTTCTCTATGACGCACACACACACAATACTCCGGCTAAACTGGTGCACAGTAATTATTTACTTCCTCACACCCTCTTGAACCCCCTTTCTCTTTTTCTCTGTGCGTACGTATGTGTGTGTGTGTGTGTGAGAGAGAGAGAGAGAGAGCTAGAGAGCGTGCGTGTGTGTTTGCTATGAAGCCAGGGGACATTCCAGCACAGTTTCTGAGGACGGTTGGTTGATGTTCTGTCGTCATTATCTTTAAGCACTGACTGATTTGTAAACTAAGCCTCCCTGTGAGAAACCATTATCTCTCCACCCGCCACTGGCGTTTAGATCTAAACCAAATGTAAACGTGAAGAAAGGTAAGTTTCCTCCTTTGTGAGCAAAATCCCATAAAACCCATGAAAGCAGCTGCTCAGCTCATGAGCTAATGTTCAACCCTGAACAAAACAAATTATTCATTGTCTTCAACGTGTAACAAGCTGATTATTAACACTGCAGTAATGCTGCTGTTCCAGTTCCCATGTATACAGGTCGTCTCTTTACTTCCATTTGATTTGCTGGACACAAAATAGAAAAGTCCAATTATTATAAGACTTCAGAGGAAGGGGGGGGGTCACTGTGTCAGATTTAGTGACATCTAGTGGCGAAATTGCGCACTGCATGGCCATGAACATTAAAACCCTCTCCTGGTGTGGCTATAACGTTTTTAAATGCAGATGGTCAATCGACACACAATTGAAATGACCTCGAGTATTGGTTTCTATTCAATATCTGCCAATAGTTCCTCTTCCTCCAAACTAAAGATGATGGCGCTCTGACAAAGACACGTAGGCTACAGTACAAATATACTAGGATATGAAATTCTATACCCTTTATCGGTTTTTATAAATCCACATGCTTCATCGACATCTGACGTGACATTGGAACACGCTTTTGACAGCAGTCTCCGTGTCCAACAACAAGAATAAAGACAAAGAGACACAACAGAAAGCATTTACAGGCTGGTGTCCGCTGTCTTCATCTTGTGAGCGCTGACAGAGTTGGGTAAAGTGGCGGTGTCTGGCTGCCCGTCCCTGCAGAAGAACACAGCAGGGTTTTTACAGGCCCACATGGCCACCTCTCCTCCCTTTCCAGGGCTGGAACTGGAGAGGCGGCTGTTATTATTCACCCCCACGCGACTCACGTAGCGGTCCCTGATCCTCTCCGCTTGATTGAGCCGAATCTCACGGTTCTGGCTTTGGCCGGAGAGGTACGTGGCGATATTTCTGGTCCGATAGCCCTCCTCTCTGCTCCGTCCCAGCAGCATGGATATGTTGGGGTTCCGCAGGGCGTAGATCAGAGGATTGATGGCCCCGTTTGCCCAGGCCAGCCAGATGGCCACCGTGTCCATCGCAGGGTTGAATTTGTAATCCCCCATCGCTGTAACCAGCCCCATTAAACAATATGGGCCCCAACAAAAAATGATGAAAACGATCATGATGAGAACGGTGGTGGCTGTTCTCATTTCACTATAAAAGCGTAATAAGTAAGCATATGTGGTCACTGGCCTGACCCGGATCTCTGAGAGGCGCACTGTTTTACAGATGTTATAATGACAGAAACACATAAGAGAGAAGGGAAGTAAATAACAAACGACGATGAGGCAGATGCTGTAGGTCGTCCCCATGCGCGAGGTCCCAGAGTGGAACACGTACATGCAATGGTAGAAGCCGCGCTTATGGATTTCTGGCGGCGTCCGAACAAGCAGATACCAAGGTAAGGAGAAAATGACCGCAGTTACCCAGACAGCTATCAACAACTGCGTCGCTTTCTGGCGCCCGATCTTAGCCTGCGGCTGTCTAACTATGGCATAGTACCTGTCAAAGGAAATTAAAGTCATAGTCAGGGTCGAAATGATACCGAAGCAGGTGTTGAAGAAGCCATTGGCCACACAGAAGTGGTCCCCGAACATCCAGATGCCGTCCTTACTGAAGAGCATGGCGAAGGAGAAAGGCAGACACAGAACAGCTGTGAGGAAGTCGGACAGCGACAGCGACATGATGAAGGCGTTGGTCACCGTTCGCAGCTGCCTGTGTTTGATGATGACGATGACCACTGCACAGTTGCCGAGGCAGGAGAGGAGGAAGATGGAGAGGAGCACCAGGGCCTGAGCTGCCACTGTGATGCCGTGCAGGACGGAGTTGCCCTCGGCGGTACTCAGCAGAACTGGGGTCGACGCCTGGTGGGTTTGACCGAGTTCGCTGCTTCTGTCGTCTCTAAAGGCCGATAGGTTTCCTGTGGTTCCCACTGTGGTCTCTGCAGTGGCTGTCACTAGGCTGGTCACTATGGAAACAACCCTAAAGAACCAGAGAAGAAAGAGAAACCATTGTGCAATCAGCAAAGTCTGGGCTCAATATGTTTCAGCAACTGCCTCATGTAAATCGACCAAAATAAACCTGTTGTTCCTAAATATCAAGCACTGATGAGTGGATGGACCGTGGGAATTACCTCGGCACCACAGGCGAGGGAGTCAGCAGCTGGTCGGTGAAGCTCGGCCTGGAGCCTTCCGCTGAGAAGTTGCTTCCCCACACGGCCGTGCTGACGGGCGACTCCATCGATAAGTCGATAATGTGCAAAAGCAACACAACCCAACTCATCCCCGGGCTCTCACATGCGTCCCGCCAGAATACTGTCTGTCAATTTTGGTTTCACGGATCCACACATGGCTGCTGACTCCTCCTCGTCCATTTTAAAGTTTCCCCGTTCTCATCAACAGGAGACAGGAGCAGATCTGCGTGAAATAAACAAAAACGGACTCATTAGATCCGTTTCAGATCTGTCATTCTTTGTACGTGGTTTAGATTGGTGGTCGTAATGATCTCTTGGAACTATAATATACATACACATGCACTTTGAGAAAGATGAATCACTCCAGCAGCTATTAGTCTGATACAACGCGAGATACAGAATTTGGCCAATGGTGAGGAACAGCATCGATTGCATGCTGAAGTTTTAAAAATGTCTGCTATGCAGACCCTCAGTTCAGCCACTCACTCATATGTGGTGATGTTGATTATGTTATCTTCTTTTTATCTAAAGAATGCTAAATCTAAAAGGCCCGTCATTCTTTGCATGTTGTCTGCACACACACACACACACACACACACACACGAGAGAGAGAGAGAGAGAGAGAGAGGGAGAGAGAGAGAGAGAGAGAGAGAGAGACTGCGTCTGCGACTCTGTTTTCCTGACGGTACTTGAACGTCTCAGACTCACAAACAGCAATCTGTGTGTCCAGGAAAAACAAAGATGCGTTCGCGTAACTCCAGTGTCAGTGCTGCATGTTAGGACCTGTGCAGTCCCTCATGAAATGAGGAGGCGACGGTCAATCGGTCGGTTGTTCTCCGGCCCATAAACGCCGTCGGAAGAGAAGAGAGAAAACACACACACACACACACACACACACCGTCGGAGAGCTGCTGCCGCCCTGTTGCTCTCTCCCGGACAAAGGGGGGAAAAAGCCGCCTCGCCTCGTGTCCCCTCGGTCCTCGGACCTCCGCAGATCGCTGGCCCCAGATGTGGAGCAGATTGTGCACGTCTTCCTGACACTACGATCCCGCTCGGTAGCCACGCCCTCCGCCTGAACGTGCTCGCAGCTTCGTCTGACGTTTAATGCAGTTGCCATGGTAACTGGTGATAGATTTTGGTCATCTGTGTCCCTGTGATATGGCAGACAGTAAGATACAGTGTGTGGAGAGGCAACTACAATGAATACATCAGCCTGCGTCTCACTGCAGGTACAAATACAACCCACTGACTGTCCAGATCACCTGCAACTATAAATTCAACCACAAGCATCCATGCCCTGACATGGATGCTTATGATTGAATTTGATGGACAGGCGGTAGAAGGTGAACTAGTTTTGTCACATTTTAGAAATGCTATACTAAACTTTGATACATGCAAACAACACTGACATCAGTGGCTTCAACGTGTCTGATGGGGTGTTTTTAGTACTCCGGTACAGCAGGGGGCGCTGTGCTACACGTCATACGCCAGAAAACTCTTCCTGTTTGGGGTCCATGTATTTTCCTCCACATCCGGTTTAGCCATGGGTGTACTGTAAGAGCGATAGAGAACAGAGCAGCAGCACCGAGGCGAGGGAATACTTTTTTTTTAAAATCTTCAGTGGTACACAATGTGTAAGTAAAACGTGTATTTTATATGACGTCATTTATCTTCTCCCGCAGGCATGTTATAGCAGCCGATTAGCTCCTAGCTAGCGACCTCCATCCCTCTGCCCTGTGCTAACGAACCCTTCAGCAATTAACGTCTCTGGACTTGAATTAAGAAACGCCTGTGTCCAAACAGTCAATAATATAATGTATAATTAAGTGTGGTTGTTTTTGGTATCGACATGCTTGTCTCCAGACAGCTCATAGTGTGCAGTGCTGTTGCATCGATATCCTCTGCATTCACGCAACATGGCACTGTGACGTCACTTGTGTCTGAATGTTGACCTCAATTCCACCAGCGTCACCAAACGAGCTCCTTTGTGTCCATGTGGTTAAAAACCTGTCCTAAAGTGCCTGTCTGTCCCTGCAGCTGTGGCCATGAGCTCGACGTGTCCAGGCCTGTACTGTGGCAGGATGATGGTCAACGGATCAGTGGAGGGAGAGTGTGGCGTCAGTATCAAACCCCGTCCATCCAATTTGTCCCCTCCCCACAAAATGTCCCAGTCTGTGGTTGTAAATTGGTGATGTGCAGGTGCACAGTTCTAATCCCAGCTGTGTGTGTGTCTCCTGCCAGGTGTGTCCTCGTGGAGAGCGATCCAACCATCAGAAGGTGTGTGAACGCTGCACTGATTCCCCGGAACTCTACGACTGGCTCTATCTGGGATTCATGGCAATGTTGCCTCTGGTGCTGCATTGGTTCTTCATTGAGTGGTACTCTGGAAAAAAGAGGTGGGGTCATGCACCAAAATACAAACACACAGACTATAACCTCAGTAACATCATTCACGTTCCCTGGGGATGGGCATGTAAACTTCTCTGCAGACCAATACGTCAAATGAGGAAAAGTAAGAGAAGGGATTGCTTGTAAATCATCACCCATGTTACTGAACCGGTTTACTTCATGTGCAAATGAAGTCATGAATTGGAAAATGTGCCCTGAGGCTGACGACCTGGCTGCTGTGACACTGTTTGTCGTCTGCTGTGTGATTGACTGTGTTTGTGTTGTTGTGTGTTCAGTTCCAGTGCTCTAATGCAGCACATCACAGCCATGGTGGAGTGCAGCGTGTCGGCGGTGGTCACTCTGCTGGTCACCGAGCCGGTGGGAGTTCTCAGTATCCACTCCTGTGGTGTGCAGATGCTGTCAGACTGGTACACCATGCTATATAACCCCAGCCCAGACTATATCAACACCATACACTGCACCCAGGAGGCCGTCTACCCACTGTAAGTGCCCCTGCCTGGGTTGGTTTGAAGAGCTAGTTACTCATGCACTTGAAGACCTTAAATGGAACACAGACTCAAAAAGCTGGCAGCAAGGAGATGGCTTTGAAACATTAGTAAGAGGTTGCAAAGTATATTAACGGTCTGAAACTGACGTCCCTCGTGATGTCATGTTGTACGCTTGTTATTATTTAATTATGGGGTGGTGAGTACTGTGTGCTGCCTGTGGGGGATTGTCACATGATCTTATTCAGATCAATTGAAAATAAAGTCACAGTAAAAATGATTTAAACATATTTATATGTGCAACATAAAGCCATGTTTCCTCATTTAGGAATACTCTGGCAGCATCCGATGTTTCTGGGACCATCTTGATCACGTTGTTGCTCTCTGGTTTTGTGTCCTCAGTTACACCATTGTGCTAATCTACTATGCATTCTGCCTGCTCCTGATGATGCTGCTGCGCCCCCTGCTGGTGAAGAAGATCGCCTGCGGTCTGGGCAAATCTGACCGCTTCAAAAGCATCTACGCGGCTCTCTACTTCTTCCCCATCCTGACAGTGCTGCAGGCCGTGGGAGGAGGACTGCTCTGTGAGTTCATGTTCATAAATTGGAGCAAATTGAATTAGATAACATTTCCATATTAAAACATCATTTCAGAGAATGTGTAATACAACAAACATTTTTCTTATGGGGATGTTTATCAGCTTAACGTTTGAATCCCATTCCCCTGTAAGGTCTAATCTGAAATAATAACTAGCTTACGTGTGTGTGTGTGTTTCAGACTACGCGTTTCCTTACATCATGCTGGTGCTGTCTCTGGTTACGCTCGCCGTCTACATGTCTGCCACCGAGATACAGGTAACGGCACTCACTGCACCTGCAGTTGGTTAACACCGGTGCAATAGAACCTTTAAATGTTTTAAATGCTACTTGTTATTTAATTTACTGTTTTACTGTTTTGTTTACTTTTTTAATTGAAATTAGGCCCTAACCGCTCTCCTCTGTTCGTCCACCACAGTCTTTCAAACACCTGGTCGCTAAGAAGAAGCGTCTGGTGGTGCTGTTCAGCCACTGGCTCCTCCACGCGTACGGCATCATCTCCATCTCCCGACTGGACAAACTGGAGCAGGACCTCCCGCTGTTGGCCCTGGTGCCCGGCCCCGCCCTCTTTTACATCGCCACGGCAAAGTTCACGGAGCCCAGCCGCATCCTGTCTGAAGGAGGCAACGGCCACTGAGCTGCTGCCAGCAGAAGTTCAGCAGACATCAGTGTGTTTAAACGTCTCATTCAGTTCCACAAACTGAGTGAAACTGCAACCTGCAGGTATTTTAGTTTCAAGTTCACAGCCTGTTTCTGCTCACATGTCTTACATTTGTTTAAAGTCATCCCAAAGTGTCCTGAGGTGTTTTTTTAATCACTTTATTTAATGTTGTACATATTTTTTTGTAAAACACAAACCACGATATAAATGTAGAGTGAAGGTGGCCTTGTCTATCCGACCTCATCCAGGCCTCATGTATGTACTAAAGTGCAATAGAAGTCTGCCTCTGCCAGGGTGTCATTGAAGCATCAGCTTACAGTGACAGAGCTGAGCGTGCTCCTGTCCCGTCTACTGATATATAGTTGTTAGGATTTATCTCAGTACTACATGTTACGATATCAAGACACACACTCATGTTAGTTGGGGTGGGGGGTTAAAGTGCACCTGGTTTGTATCAAACTGAGTGAAACTGCAACCTGCAGGTATTTTAGTTTCAAGTTCACAGCCTGTTTCTGCTCACATGTCTTACATTTGTTTAAAGTCATCCCAAAGTGTCCTGAGGTGTTTTTTTAATCACTTTATTTAATGTTGTACATATTTTTTTGTAAAACACAAACCACGATATAAATGTAGAGTGAAGGTGGCCTTGTCTATCCGACCTCATCCAGGCCTCATGTATGTACTAAAGTGCAATAGAAGTCTGCCTCTGCCAGGGTGTCATTGAAGCATCAGCTTACAGTGACAGAGCTGAGCGTGCTCCTGTCCCGTCTACTGATATATAGTTGTTAGGATTTATCTCAGTACTACATGTTACAATATCAAGACACACACTCATGTTAGTTGGGGGGGGGGGGGTTAAAGTGCACCTGGTTTGTATTTAAGTGAATTTATTTGTATTTGTGTATAAAAGGCACCTGCTTGTGTTTGTTTTTTCCTTTGCCTTTTTTTGATTTACAGAACCATGCTGCGATCCTTAAATTGTCCTCATGGGTTTCTGAGTTGAAGCTGCTAAGGTTGTGTGTATATGTATATGACTGTAAATATCAGAATGCTTCTAAGTACCCGCTTATCTGTGTTCAGTGGGATTTGCTTCATGCACACAAGCTCCATTTGCAATGACACGTTTGTGTGGAGTAATAAAGTCTGACATGTTCTGCTGAGTGAACCCTGTACTGAGGGACCTATGACTCACGTTTGTGGCTCTCATAAACACACACCTGCTTCCAGGAAGGTGTTTAATCTCTTCAGACGGCAGACACACCTCCGTGAACCCATTCAATTAAAGTGACTGCATGGGGGGGGGGGGGGGGTGTAAGTTTACTTGTACAATCCTGACTTAAAGATCAGTTCTAACAGAGCGAGGGAAACAGTCAGCTAAGAGAGAGTCAGAAGTCAGGGATCCCAACATGTGCACGTCAGCCTTGGATCACACGACTATTCAAATAAGCTATGCATAGACACACATGCTCAGTGACACCCAAAGAACATTTTTAGGAACTCTGACTTTTAATCAAACAAAGTGCCAGACACTTAGGTTCAACAAACCACTCCCAGCACCGACACCCGATTCATGAACCGTGTTTAAACATCACTCGCGTTTGTCAAAAGGACAGATGCAGCAGGGCTGACAGTGGGGAGACTACAGTGTGTGATCAGTTCACGTGAAAAAAAAAAATGACAGTACAATGTACAAAAACAGCAGAAGAGTGAAATGTGATGAACTGTGAAAAACTACCTGAGACTATCATTACAATTAAAGGTCCAACCAAACTGACATCCAGATCCACGAGTTACAGTTTGGGGGGAAATGATGTGATACATGTTTTAAGATATGCTAAATGTGAATATATTGAATCTGAGCAGATGCAGCAAAGAACTGATGATTAGCTATTTTAAATCATCCTGGTGTTGTCCTCAGTACATGATGTTTAGGGGACTTGTACGCTTGCTAATGGCTCATAACAGATAGTGGTCATCCCTCAACACGTCCCACACTAGTGATGTGGTGAGGACAGGGCCGGCCTATGAGTGTTTTTGGGGACACAGAGGTCCTAGGGACGCCCCTGGGTGAGGGGGCTCAGACTGATTGTCAGACCCTGGATTCAGGAGGAACCGTTCCAACATTCCAACCTTCCAACACCGGACCAGCTCTTCACCCTCGCAGCAGCGCTAAGGGGATTACGGGAGTTCGATCACCCAGACGACATGTGTTTGGTAAACTTGCTGGAGGCTTATGGCGGCGTAAGCCAGGTGACCCTGTGGGGGGCACTGCAGGAGTCTGGGGTGAAAAATTCCTCTTCTGGTCTTAAAGACCAGTCAAAGGCCACATTCAACTGTTGACAAACATATTGATGTAGCGCTTCTACACTTACATTCACAGCCATCGGGGCAGTCTGAGGTTCATCGTCCTGCCCAGGGCGTTAAAAAGGCATTCAAGGCTAAATTAATGATATAAACTATGATAAGATGCAGATCCAGATCCATGGTTTGTGTAATTGCAGGGGGGATTGTTCGTGTCACATTCTTATGGCCCCAACATTAAAGTTCAACTCAAATAAAGAATCCATGTTAGAGGAGGATATCAGAGCATCACAGCAGCAGTGTGGAGAAATGTGGTTATCTTTTTAACCCTCTGAATCTGTCTGTTTGCCACTGACACTTCCAACTGCTTTGGGTCAACTGTCTGCTTTCAGAAACAGTTGTGTTTTGGGAGTAACATGCAACAAACCAAACAGAACACCAGCTCCCAAACCCTGAGCCGGCACCACCTGCCTCGTGATATAAATGCACCAACAGTGCGCCAGCTTGGAGGCACTCATTAGTTAGAGTGAATCCTACTTCAATAAAACAGACAGATAGGTCCAGTTCGCTAAAATATCATGCAGACTACAAATACATCTTGAATGTACACAGCATTATCCAATGAGACCAAAGCCCAAAGAAACATGCGATGCTGATATTATCAGTTCACCCGCCCAGCTCTATGCAAACACTGAAGTCCCTCAGCTGAGCACCGGTGTCGTTAATGTTTCAGCAACAGAGGCTTAGTGGAAGACAACTGTATGTTACTGTTGGTCTGCGCCAAGTAAATAAAAGTACTCTGTAAATGCACAGGCACGAGAATAGTTTTAGTTTTATCCATTCACTCATTTCAAACCTTTCCAAGGAGAAATTCATTTTCTGACCACTCCCTCTCAAACAGTGATTCTCAACCAGGGGTCCGTGAAAATATATATATATATGTCCACTTTCAAATGATCCTATGACATTTATAGAAATGCTTTTTTTTCCCAATGTGACAGAGGGTAACATGACTTTTTTCTCTCTAATTCCATCTGCTTTACAAGTGTAATTCATTGCATTTTAGTAATAGCTCCCGCTCCCTTTGTATTAAAGTTATTGCATGATGCTGTTAACACAAACTTAACAGGGTCTGCATACTTTTCAAATTATGAGCCCCCTATTGTTACAGTGGGCATACACCATTTATGTCTCAATAATGCTTTTATTGTGACAGCACACCCCAGGACCCCAAAAAGGTTGAGAACCACTGCTCTGGAAGGCTTCTACTGGTTTCTATTACAGATGTGCAGATGTGCCATTTCAGGGAAATAACAACAGTCCCACTTCCCATTTAGCACAACATCATGTGCTCACTGGGGGCCGGCCACAATGTTAGGACCACAGGCCAATTGGTGGGCCAGAAGCTAATCTAAGGTTACTTCAAGAAATGCATTTTACAGCAAAAAGGTTTCACAAAAAAACATATGATGTTCTGTGTGTACTATTAGTGATTGAGGTCATGTTACTGCTGTGGCTGCACACAACAGTGTATGACAGCTGAGTAATGTGCAGTTTGATCTCCTGAGCACTGAAACAAAGACTTTCCCACCACACACGTTCCTCTTCCTTCAAATCAAATGATCAATACCGTTCGTCACGTCAGCAGCAGGACGGCTCGCCTGCTTCCTACCGGGGCTGGAGATGCTCCAGACCACACACCCCTGAAGCATCGTGACTCTACAAGCTTTACAGCATTTCCACAATCCAGCCAGAGTCCCTCTGTCTCTGTCACCGCAGAGCCGTAAGGACCTCTGCACCGCCCCCACCGAAAATAGATCCACTCCGTGTTCCGTCATGACCTCCGTTGCTATTACAGTCCTGCGTGTTTAAGCATTAATCAAAGAAAACAGGGCTTTGCTCATCGTCCGCTCTCATTACTTCTGGATGTAGATGATGATGATGCACAGGGTTCCCACCAGTCCCAGGGCCTGAATGCCCAGGAACCACAGCAGCAGCCAGAAGAACACAATGACTACCGGCTCCACTATCTTGTCTCCAAAGTACATCTGGCTGAAGCCCATCCCCCGCAGGCACTTGTTGAGCATCCCAAACAAAGTCCCCATCCGCTCACAGTCATCCAGCTGAGGCTCTCTGGTGGTGGGGTCGTCCACGTGGGGCCACGCCGCGCTGGGATCAGTGGGTGGCGCAGGTTGGGTCCGGATGCCATCAGCCTGCAGAGGCAAAGGTAGAGACGTGAACGAGAGTTAAACACTTTAAACTGGCCTATACATTCCATCCCATAAAACATTAGCGGACACTTGATGAGGGCGCAGCTTGCTCTGTGATCTTTCAGCGACATCTGCTCCCCCAGATACAAGTGTTCTCATCACACAACATGAGAACACTTTCTGCTACCTCTCCACTATCAGTGTCTGAACTGGCTCTGTGCTTCGATTCCCTGGAGGCACAGTGAGCGTGTAAATCATTGTGTAAGCCTCCATGGTTACAAACCAACAACTGTAAACACAAGGGGTCAGCATTAAATTCTACACAGGCAATTTAACATTGCCTTTGTTGGACACCTAAAACAATCAACTCCTACTGGAATCCACAACTCCACTCAACGACTGCGCCCTCTGAAGAGAGTCCACACATGAAAACCAACTTCACACATCAACCTGGGCTCCTGATAGACACAAACTCCATTTCATGGGAGGTGTATGCATGAAGAATACATGTGTCACACTCAGTGATTTGAATCTATGTCTTGTCATGCGTTTCCATTTGACTCCTAATACGGTGTTGTAATTGTTGGCCAATGACAAATAAAGAAAGCAGGAGATCTGAGCAGATTATTCCTCTAAAAGGTTCAATAATACCATGAACACCTGTGTAACAGGCTGACGTGTGCACGTGTGGTGTTGCTGGAGGTCAACGCTGCAGATGCACTGCAGTCAGTGAGCTTCCTCCTGGCTCTGTTGCACATCATTGCTGAGCTGGTGATGACAGCCTGTCACGTGATGCTGTCTGTAGTTGTGGCGATGATGAACAAGTCACAGCACGGACACAGGATCTCATCGAACGTCTGTGAGCTGCCCTGTCATCGCAGCCGCGCCTCACAGAACATGACTCGACACGTTGAAAACAGGGGAAAGTCATTTTCTCATCATGTATGACACCACGCTGCTCTTAGCTATTAACCGAGCAGGTTCTTACTACGAGTCCCAAAAACACCCCCGATCTCTAGACTTGATCACGACAAAGCTTTACATAGACGAGTCAAGTTCTTAAAATCTTCCAGCTCCTAGTTTAGAATGTGTCTTTATTTAAGAGTTCGATTTCTGAACGGAGTTTGGCTACGGAGCTATCGCTGCTAGTTGGAAAGGCACCTCCATCGGAATGAATGAGAAGCCCGATTATAGCTCCTCTGGGAGCGGAGCTACGAGCCAGACAAACCCCCCCTGACACCTGCTGCCGGGGGGGGGTGGTCCACGCTGGGACGACGCGGTTAGCATGAGATCCGCTGGAGAGCTGCTTTACCCGGTGTCGCTGGTGGGGTGGCGCGGGCTGTCGCGTTGCAGCGTGTCCGCCTCCTCTCCGGTCCACCGCCGGGGGGTCCTCACGTTCACGTCGGTGAAAAACACGCCGGTCACTGACAGGCGGTGCAGCGGACATCTTACTCCGCGGTAGAGCCAGGGTTCTCTCCAGAACACCGTCAGGGCAAGTCAGCTTTGCTTAGCGGTGCGCGTGTGTACTGAGCATTACGGTAAGAAGGTTTCAAAATAAAAGCAACTTCCGGTAGGGTTTACGTTTATTATTCATTAAGTCTTTCATTCAAGTACAAATAAACCAACAATATACGTAAGTACATGAATGAAAATATAACAAAATACCTAGAAATGTATTTACATTGTTATTGAGATCCAATCAAAACTCCCTCACATGATCCCGAACCGTATTACTCACATCAGGCTATACTATGATAATATGATAATAATAACTTCAATCAGTTTTCAGGAATGAAATTCAATTGCATTTGTATACATCATTTCAAAGCACTTTACACTGTAAGACAGAGACTTTCCACAAAGAAACCCAGCAGTTTTGTAATGAACATGCAGACACGACTATTTATTTTACTTTTATTGCACTTAGACATTATGTTATCTTCAGTGTTAACTGTCAGGCCTAAATAGTAACAGGACTGAGGAAGAGTTTTCAGGGGCATGGTGTTTAATTTTCTGTGATGACTAAAAGACTCGGTCTGGCCCTGATGTTGTGATTTCTTCTTCTGACAGTGAGGCGTGGGATTACATTCCGCATGTACACAGTGTAATCCCAGCTAATCTGGGATTCTCTTTCACTCTGCACCCTGAGCACAATCTCAGTCTGAGGAGTACTGGGAATATGGAGAAACAAATGGCCTGCCGGAGAACGGGGCTCGTCTGTTGAAGGATGTATTTGCTGCTCCTTGCTCACGTCTTGCATTCGTCACTGTTGGCAGTCCACTCATGCCCGGCTTTTTGTGCGTGCACGTATGGGAGCAGTGGAATAGCAGAGCTCAGGTTGAGTGAGGCTGACTTTATTCTCGTGTGTGTTCGTGTTTAAGTGATTGTCTCTCCATGAATAGAACTCAGCCTGTTAGTTTCCTATCTTAATAATATTGTCAAAGCTCTATTTGAGCCAACGCTTCAGTGCTGTTGCAGCATTTCTTATAAATGACCTTAAATATTTGCAAATCATTGAGTAACATCCTGTATGACAAAAAGAAGAGTTGTCATATGGTCCATAACGTGCACGGTAGTTTACATTCTGTACAACAGTGGTTAATATGCACAGGAACAGGACTGCAGTCATCCTGTCACAATGAAACTCGCCCAATATCAGTAAGTACTAAAATACTATAACAATGCTCAGGATGTGCCATCAGAAACATTGTGTGGTCAACCTCTTTTGACTTTCATGAACGAAACCTTTAGGATTAAAAAAATGATAATTTATTTGTAATTTGAATTTCAATAATATTTTCTTTAAACTTCTAAAAGAAATGTATCATTATGTGAAGATTGAAAAGCTATAAACTTTCAACATATAAATAATTATATCTTTGTTCAACAGCAAGTTGGTGCAGTGCAATGACCCTGGAATCTTAGCTGTTCCCATCAATGTCCCTGCTGACACAGTCAAGCTGCGTCTAGAGAAGACCTTGATCTCCAGGGTGCCCCGGGCAGCCTTCTACAATCTGTCAGAGCTGCAGTTCTTGTGGCTGGTCTACAACTCCATCACGTCCATACACCCCAGCAGCTTTGTCAACCTCAAGGCCCTAAGAGAGCTGCGCCTAGATGGCAACCTCCTGACATCGTTCCCCTGGGAGGGTCTCAGGGACATGCCACAACTCCAGACTCTGGGTCTCCATAACAACCGTCTGTCCAGCCTGCCTGCCCACGCTGTGCTCTTCCTCCCCAACATCACCTACCTCGACCTGTCCAGCAACAGGTGGGTCCACGGGCTGCATGCAGTCAGCCTGATGTAAGGGACTACGTGGCAGTCGGTCATGTTCAACCTTCCTTTCCTTAGTGTCTCTCCTTGTGCTTTTATTTTTCCTTCCCTATTTGTCTGCCCTATTGTTCTAATCATCTTTATTGCTGCTTCTCTCCTCAGGCTGACCATTTTACCTGCAGAGCTGCTGGACCTCTGGTTTCCTCTACCAGGACAACAGGAAGGTCAAGTCAAGAGGAGAATATTGGGTACAGAATGTTGCACCAAGTTTTGGGAAGTCTCTGCACACAGAATTCTCACTTCTCTTCTTTTTGTTCTTATGTGTCATTGCAGAAAACACTTGCCATTGTGCTCAGACATGTTTTCCACCCAATGCATGAAACAACCTATGAAACATGAAATCAGTGTTAATGAGTCAAATTGTCCTTAATACCCAGGTCTCCATGACAACCCTTGGTTATGTGACTGCCAGATCTCCATGGTGATGTCCTTGTCCATGTCTCTGGGGAGCCCTGTAGTTCTCATGGACCAGTATCTGGTGTGCAGCAGATCTCTGGGTCAGTCAGCGATACTCCTGACGCAGGCTGACCTCTCCCGCTGCATGAGGCCCTCTGTCCAGCCTTCAGCCACCAGAATCATTTCACCATTGGGTAGCAACGTAATCCTCCGCTGTGATGCTAGCGGCTACCCAACACCAACCCTGACCTGGATCAAGACCTCATCTTACGCAGGTGAGTAGCCCAGGGTTGGTCTACTCTCTGGTGATTCATTTTCTGATCATTATTAATATCTGAGCATCAGTCATATTGTAATTTTGTTCTCTGTACAGACTGTTGCCAGCAACAGATCCGTGAGAACTCTGAGCAGCTGCCCAGGACCTTGGAGAGCTGTAAGTGGTATATAATAATATATGCAGTTCACATTAAACAGATACTGACCAAATATGGATGTCCATCTCTAAAAAGGAAAGGTGTTGTGTAACTTGTTCTTCACTTAGGAAGGATGTTGTGTCACATCCACAAAAGTCAAAGAGACTGTTTCTAATGAATGGAGTTTGGGCTGGACGGTCATCCTACAGTATTGGGATTTATTTGGGTCTTAAATATTGCCTCTGAGGTTGTCACCATTTTGTGTTGCAGTTATGCAGGAGTCACCTCGAGTGGGCGTTCGCTGGTCCATAATCAGCCTCAATGGTTTGTCATACAAGGACGCTGGTGAATACCGGTGTCAGGCACGGAACATGGCAGGAATATCCGAAGCCCCTATTAAACTGACGGTGGTAGGCAACACGAGACTCCGTCTTCCAAAGAAGAAGTCCCAAAAGACTCTGTCCAGATCAAAGTACAGGAAGCCAAACCAGAACCCAGGTACTACCAACCCCCCCTCAGATAAGGGGAATCGGATACTCCAAATCATCCTACCACCATCCACTGACACCCAGACTGATCCAAACATTGTGTCCAAAGAACTTCCTGTAAACAAGAACATTAAAAGGCCCAAACTGAACACTGCAAAGAAAAAGAGCCAGAAGTCCATCAAGTCAACATCTGAGTCCTCAAACAACGCTGCTCTTCTCTCAGCAACACTACTGTAACATGGAGGTCACCAGGGTCAGTCCAAGCAGACCCGGCTGTAGAAACAAATTAGAGGGTGAGCACTGCACTTTTTCAGGGGGACATACATTTTTGACCCTATATTATATCTGCCTCAGGCTGAACAGTGGCTCTGTGGCCACTCCTGCAGTACTGACAAATCCTTTTCTCTCACAAAGGGGCATTTCCCCCAAAATATATTAAAAACAAACAAAAACAGTAGTGTAGTGCTGTGTTCATTTATTTAACAAATAACACCAGCAACAGGGGCTAAGGAAAGCAGCACCATACAACTTCACTTCTCTGTGCAGATGTGACAGAAAGAGTATATAGTGTTTTATTCAGTTAGAAGTGAGGATCATTCATGGTCAAGGCTTGGTGAGGTCACTGCATTCATACAGCTGTAAGATGAGGAAAAATAAAAATAAATTAGCAGGAGTATCAAACAAGCAGTTAAGACATGAGTGGGATAATTAATCTGAACAAACATACCTGAAGACATCCGGGGGCAAAGAGGAGGGCTGGGTCCATCTTCATCCGTCTTTGACATCAGGTAGGGTTGGTGGTGGGTAGCAGTCTTCTTCAGCTGTCATAGACTAAACGTTGTTGGCATCTCTGGAGCAAGAGTAGCTCACTAGTTGGTGTGTTGAAGTCCATGTCATATCACAGCGACCCCCCCCAGAGTTCATGGAGTGGAATCCCCAAAGTTGGGGCAACAGAACCTAACCCCTTCTGCTACACAAGGGTATTTAGTTGGAGTTTCTATGACAATACTGGAGAAACATCTGTCACTATACATAACACCTGGTCTAGCCACAAACAACACAAAAGGCAAGGAGAGGCTTTAAATTAATGCACTGATCTCTTTGCCAGAACCAGCTGTTCCCTCAAAGTAGTGGCTACCTATGTACTTCTACAAACCTACTCCAACATAAAAATCCTTTAACATTACAATCTTACAGCTAACACTCACTCCACACCTCGGTTGTTCAGCTTGATTAACCCACTAAAACAACTGAGTGCATAACAGCAACTCCGTTGTAGCCCCCGCCCCTTAAGTCTTACTGCGTCGACCGTCTATTAGACCTCATGTCTCGCCATGTGTCATGCGGCCTTCCAACATCCACTGATGTTGTCGCATCTGCAAAAGGAGCCGTTTCCTCAGCTCAGCGTGCTTGTGTTCACGTGTTGGGCGAGATGTGACAAAAGATTATTGACTTAGCAAACAGCTAGAAGTGTTTGAACCGATTCAGCCAAATGGTTTAGACTCTCCCTCTACAAAGGTCTCATGGATATTGCACTTTGGCAATTCTATACTACACTACTGACGCCACCTTTAGCAAAACCAGATGGATCCTTATCTGTTTTTGTAGAAGTGGCATCTCAGCAAGGGTCAATGATCGTACGTCCTCAAGCACAGAGAAAAAGGGGAAGGATAAACCTTGCCTTGATATGCGAGTCGACTCTATTTACCTGTTTCTCTGTATTCAAGAAAGTCAAACTCATTGATACCTTACTGACTTTTATATTAACTATCTAAGATCCCCGTGTAATGGGTTAGCCTGTTGTAGCATTTGGGCGAATGCAGAACAAGCATTTCGAGTGTTTGCTTTGTCAGTGATCTTCAGACACATCAGGCCTAACATGTAAATACAATCATGCTAAATTAAGAAGACCGCTTCCTGTCACAGGTGTGACAGCAACAGTGAATGATGAAAGGTCACATGTACAGATGGAGAGATGTCGGGCCAAGGAATTAAGATGTAAGATGTAGATATCTTACGAATTTGGAAAAGGCTTAAATACTGCGCAGTAAGATATCACTTAGCTGAGGATGAAAAGGTGTGAAGGAGGCTCTGTTGGGGTCCCTTCATCCATAAGTCAAACTAAACCCAGGCTAAATCAACAGCTGGTTGTTCCTAGATTTGGGCACAGGGACACAAAAGTTAAAATGCAACTTAAGACAAAACAAAAGATCAAAGTAAACAAGGTTAATCAACCTTACAGTCATGCTAGCACATTACCAATACTTCACCTTCACACTACTGCCACTAGAATAAACTTTAACATTCCTTCCAGTCAGAGCCAATCAGGCGTCTTCTACAACAATGCCTTTTAACCCAACATTCAGCCTTCTGGATGATACCTTTGTTTCAATAATGTGCAACTCAGGAGAAAAGCTCAAAATCTGGCATCAACCTGGTTGGCTTTAAATGTATCATCATTATTACCATTAAATTTATGACTCATTTCTCTGCCAGGCCTTCATCCTCCGAAGAACCCAAACGCGCTTCTATTCTGTGCCCTCCCTACAGAGTGAAGACAGTCCCTTATGTAGGAAACTGTCGTGAACTATCCCTACATCACTGATGACGCGGCAAAAACGAGCGACTGAGATTGACGTACGCGATTATCACGGTTAGCAGGGGTGGATTAAATTCCCCTGCTTGGGAGGCCTCCCAATACTATGAGCAACAACGACGTTTTATTGAACACAGAAAGGTTCAACTTGAGTCTCCAGTTGGAATTAGACTTGGCAGATGAAAAAAGGTAGTGTGTATTTTTTAATTTCCCCCATTGAGAGACAATTAATTTTATACTATTTAATACGATATGTAACGATGAAATGTGTTCCCAATTTAATAGAAGAACAGATACTAATCAAGACTATGAATGCTTTTTAGAATATCATCCAAGGGCTGAATTACCACTTTAAAAAAAATTAACCAATCTCCAATTCAAATGTAACAATGTTCAAATATTCTAATTGATACAAAAAAGCAAAAAATACACTGAATATCAGTGCATGTTATTAACAGTTAGTTTCCATCTAATGTACTAAACACTGAACCTAACACCACAATAACTACAACACCATCTTCAAACAAACAAGCTGCTTAATCTCATCAAAACTGATTTTCTCCAGTGATCGTCAAAAACTCATCTTTTCAAATTTAAACTAAACTGACACAATCCCCCTTCCCTGTCATGTTCCCTTCGGAGGTGAGATCTGGAGGTGGAGGCAGTACACAGGGCTTGTTGCTCTGAGGTCAGGCCACTGCTTTCCTGCTTAGAGTCTGAAGACGTGACAAAAAAAAAAAAAAAAAGATTAACACTGATTTTCTCCAGTGATCGTCAAAAACTCATCTTTTCAAATTTAAACTAAACTGACACAATCCCCCTTTCCCTGTCATGTTCCCTTCGGAGGTGAGATCTGGAGGTGGAGGCAGTACACAGGGCTTGTTGCTCTGAGGTCAGGCCACTGCTTTCCTGCTTAGAGTCTGAAGACGTGACCAAAAAAAAAAAAGATTAACACAAGCAATGTTTAAATACAAATCGATAATCTGTAAGAACATACCTGAAGACATCCTGGAGCGATGAGGCATTTTGATTGAGGAGGACTAAGTTCATCTTGGCCATTTACATCCTGGACATGTGACAATAAATTGGCATAGGTAAACAAACAGCAAGGTTCAAATAAGTGAATAATCCATCTATGATGACATACCTGGAGACATCGTGGTACAGCGGTATTTGAGGAGTGGTCCATCTTCATCAAGCCACAGCAAGACTGCAATAGTAGTGCAGAATCCATCTTTAAGGACATACCCGAAAGGTGGGCTGGCTCCACCCTGGTTGTCGTCGGGGGGCTAGCTCCATCATCGTCCCTCCAACTGAAATATGTGACAAAACAATAAGCATAAGAGTACAATAGAAATCAATAATCTATAAAGGACATACCTGACATGTGGCGCCATCGGGGGGAGGGGGGCTCCGTCATCATCCCTCAGTTCATCTTGACCGTCTTCATCCTGGACACAACTCTGCCTTCAAGCTTTAAGGCTCCCTCTGTGTCGTCGTGGTGGCTCCGTCATCGTTGCTCCAACTGTAATATGTGACACAACAAGCATAAGAACATAACAAGGGATTCAACAGAAGTTGATAATCTTCAAATACATACCTGAAAGGTGGCCGGCGTCCTGGTCGTTGTCATCGGGGGGCAGGGGGGTGTCAGAGGGGTCTGGTCTGGGGGCGGTTCCGTCATCATCCCACATGTAACACATGCAACAAAACAATCAGCGTAATACAACAACAGGAGTTGATTTTCCACGTATCAAGGACATACCTGAAAGGTGGACTGCTGGCTTCCCTCTGGGTCGTCATGGAATACTTATTGGGCGGGGTCAAAATTCGTCAATTTGAAATGTGGATCTTCCAGGAAATGAAAATTGAGATAGGCGGAATATTGAAATTCGTCTGATTATGGAAATGTTGGATGTTGGATGTATGGGGGGAAATGTGGGGGTGTTGAAATTTTGAAAAATGAACCTAATGCTAGGAGACACTAGACAGAGTGCCTTCTATACACAAACCAAAACCACACTAACGAGACAGAACCAGTGCTCTGTTCTCAAACTGTCCTATCTAACCACCTCAGCAGTTCCAAACCAACCACTACTATGAAATAAATCAAATCATTGAAAACCTTTCTGAAGTTTCCACCCATTCCCTGTAGCTGTCGCACTAAAAAAGACAGCAGATGGTGAAATAAACTAAGTGCTCCGTTTCCCTTTGCGAGGGATTTCTTATATCATAAAATTGGTTTTGAGTTAACGGACAAAAGGCATTTCCTGACATACGTATTTGGAACGGACGTTGGCTTTGCTATGCGGCAGCCAGGACAGATCAGATGGCACGGCGGCCGTGAAATGGTTGTCATGCTCGGTGACCAAGAGGACAGGATGGCACTCGTGGCAGCGTAAAAAGCGATACCGTGGCACGGCGGCCACGGAGAAAATGGAGAGGTACAGTACTTACTCTGATCCACATCCCTTGTGGATCAGAGGTACAAAACTTACTCTGATTGACAAGGGATGTATAAACGGACGCGCAAATAACTATGCACAGCCAGGTGGACGTCTTCTTCTTTGATGAGAAATACCTAGCTGGCACGGCAGCCAGGGAAAAAAAGCCCAGGTTAGTCAAACAAGAAAAAACCACTTACATTTCAGTTAGATCCAAATGATCCAATGTTTGGAACAGGAACAACTGGAACAAGAACAACAGGAACAACTGGAGCAGGAACAGTCGATGGATGGAAAATGAGCGCGATTAACAAACCGAGTGGTACCAATAAAGTCTAATGATTTATAGTCTGAATTGTAGTAAACATTGATTTTAGGCTAGATTAATAAATGGAGCAATGATTAGGGTGGAAACTCAGTTTTTTTATTTTGGTGAAAGATGGATACTTTCATTCACATGCATTGTAACCTAAAACCCTGGTCTCACCTAGCAACCCTGATCTGTACACAGTTTTGAATTTTAACACAAAAGGAAGACACACACACGTCGAAGTTTTATTCCCCTGTTCTAAACAGAGCTAGCCTGGTCTAAAGACACTGACATTTGAGAGGAAGTTAAATTATTTACTCACCCAACGTTGATAAACCTAGGAGGGAAAAGTTAGTCAGCCAGCAGCATTTCACCAAGCTCATTGACCTATGGCACAGCAGCCAAACAAACCACGCTACATTATTTACCTAAGTGAACTGCTGAGGCGAACCAACCCAGTCCCTAAGCTTCAGATCAAGAGCAGGTGGTGACACGACACCTCCTTGCGTGGTGGCCCCTATCTCACCGCCTCGCATGGTGACATGGCACCATGAGAGGAAGTGGCACAGGAGCCACCTGGAATAAGAAAAAAAAGTATGGGTCTCACTACTTTGAAGATCTTCCTGAAGATCGACCTGAAAGACACAAAAAGACGACAATTTCAATTCTTTTATATTCATATACCTATACACCACGCAATATTTGTGTAGCAGGATGTTTGTAATCATAAGTCCAGTTCACTGGAGTGACTCACCTTTTCTTCCAGAGTGAAGGTTCTGTGTGATGTTGGACCAGGCAGACCACATCCCGCTGTGTCCATGAGTCTGTGCAAAAAAAAATTAAAACTAAGTTATAACAAACCTATCTCAGGTATCACATCAATTAAATTCAAATCATGCATTTCTATTCATTACCTCCATTTAAGTTCAGTTCTATTTTACAATCATACATTCCACTTATTTTTCTTTCATCTGTTTTGCTGCAGCTTACGTTGCTTCAAGCCTAAAACGGTTTGTTACAAGCTGGTCTTGAACATGTGACCCCACGGTTACAAGGAATGTGTCTTCACCACTGTACTATCAGCTAATTGAAAGGTTTTTAATTAGCAATCAATTTTAAAATCATGTCTGGGACCACCTGCCCGGGGGCACGGGTAATAAATATAGCGTTCCGGTCATTAGAAATTGAGTTTAGTTTGCGCCAGTCCGCAATTTTCCCTCCCATACAAGTCGGGGACATTTTTAAGCGGGAACAGAGCGGCCCACTCGTACCCGGAAGTGGAGGCCGCCCGGTCCGCGCGCTGCAAAAACGCGTCACTCACCTCTGAAGAGGCGCCGTCAGGCTGGATGTGGTCGACCCGTCGACGACGCGACAAAACGTGCAAACAAAATCACTTTAAACGTTCAAACAAAACAACGCAAAACCGCAAGATCCGCCGCGTGCGCGGCCATCATGGCGGGCAGCCTGTTGTCTCCTGGCGTGTGACGTCACGCCGCTGCCGCGCGAAAACTCTTGTTTCTGAGGAAAAAAAGCTTCTCCTCGAAACTTCTCACGTTCTCTCCGTCTCTGTTCCGTCGCTTTCCCTGTTTTCCGTGTTGCTGTGGCGCCTTGGCCTCCTCGTGGTTGGTTTCAGCGGCTCGTGACGTGAGCACGCGTCAGCGACGGACTGGAGAGACGTTAGCGAGCAGCGCGTCCGCGGTCCCCTTATAAGGCCCGTCATCAGCTAATCACTGACACCTGACCACACCTGCTCCGGGGGCGGAGCCTCCTGCTGGTGGTGGAGGAGGGAGGGGCACCAATGAGTTGACGTGTGATCATTGAAACTGACCTCAGTTCAGTTTGTGAAAGTCCAGCCACTGAACTCACTGTTCACTCTTTATATTTATGGGGGGTTAATTTATTTAATCCTTAATATCATAACAGCAACTTTGGATGTGGCAAAAATAAAATATGTAAAACACAAATAGCTGTGTCTAGTTGCTTCCACCATAAGGGGGCAGTATACTACTGCAAGATGAATTCAAACAGCCACCGTCTGTGATTTTATGATACAGACTACAATTCTGAGATCAGATGTACGGACGGACGCCGCTTCTATTTAATTAATTCATTTACTAATTACAACTAATTTCGTTTCTAATATCTGAACTTTAACAGGTTTGCTCTCAGACCCTGTTGATGCTAAAACCTTTCAGCATGGTTAATCCTGCTGGTGTGGTGAAAAACAATACTGCCATTGTGTTGCTGTTCACACTACTCTCTGTTGCAGTCAGATTTATGTTGACCAAAGAGCAATGCAATAGACCCCCCCCCCCCCACACACACAAAGTCCAGCCACTGAACTCACTGTTCACTCTTTATATTTATGGGGGGTTAATTTATTTAATCCTTAATATCATAACAGCAACTTTGGATGTGGCAAAAATAAAATATGTAAAACACAAATAGCTGTGTCTAGTTGCTTCCACCATAAGGGGGCAGTATACTACTGCAAGATGAATTCAAACAGCCACCGTCTGTGATTTTATGATACAGACTACAATTCTGAGATCAGATGTACGGACGGACGCCGCTTCTATTTAATTAATTCATTTACTAATTACAACTAATTTCGTTTCTAATATCTGAACTTTAACAGGTTTGCTCTCAGACCCTGTTGATGCTAAAACCTTTCAGCATGGTTAATCCTGCTGGTGTGGTGAAAAACAATGCTGCCATTGTGTTGCTGTTCACACTACTCTCTGTTGCAGTCAGATTTATGTTGACCAAAGAGCAATGCAATAGACCCCCCCCCCCACACACACACACACACACACACATGCAAGCACACAAACACACACATACATAAAGTTGCTTGCAGAGTTCTTGTCCTGTCCACAAGCAAGTACTCAGACAGACAGACAGACAGACAGACATTGAGTCAAGCTGTTGATTCACAGACAGACTTGTCGATGTTTAACAGGAGGAGGCGTGTTAACAGCACAGAGGACAGAATAAATCTCCTGCTCAGTGTGAGATCCTCCACACTGTCTGACAGATTCCCTGCTCTCACTTCTCCTCCTCCTTCCTCTCTCCAGCCCACAGCAGCACGGGGATCAGCTCTGGATCAGCTCTCACAGTGGCAGCCTGCAGCTGTGACTCCAGGTCAGCTCCACCTGAGTAAAGTTTTTAGGCTTTAGAAGTTGCGATGGTTGAGAGCATGGACTGGGAGAAGCAAGAGAAGCGTTACTGCATCCGGGGTAAGCACGTTGTCATCATCTGTGTGACGGTGGTGGCGTGCTCTCTGGCGGTGGGCCTCGGCGTGGGCCTGTCCAGGTCAAATACAAGCACTGATGCCACCACCACCGCCACCCCGTCCACGCCAAGCACCACAGCAAAGCCTACACGGCCCCCCTCGCCGGGGAGAGGGCCTTGCCAACCTTCCACTGACTCCTCCGGCGACTGGAAGAATTTCCGTCTCCCTGACTACGTGGTCCCTGTCCACTATGACCTGAACCTGGAGCCGAACATGGAAGACGACACCTACGATGGCACGGTGGACATCCACGTGGAAGTCCGCAAGCCCACCCGCCACCTGTGGCTCCACATCAGAGAGACGTTCGTCAGTGCCATGCCCAAGCTGAAGATGCTGAACAGCCAGGGGGCCCAGAGGGAGCTGCCAGTCAAAAGCTGTTTTGAGTACAAGCCGCAGCAGTATGTGGTGGTGGAGGCCGCAGAGGAGCTGCCAGTCACCGCCCCAGGAGAGGTGTACGTGCTGAGTCTGGACTTCCAGGGCTGGCTCAACGGCTCCGTGGTGGGATTCTACAGGGTCGTCTACACCGAGGACGGTGTCACCAAGTAAGTTAACAAGATTTGAACTGTAACCGAGAATGTTATCAAAGTGAGAAAGGGCTACATATACAAACTTGGATTCAGCACATTAATATATCACCAGAATGGACATGTACTATCCCACAGCACAAACACTTTGCACATAACATGACATACCAAGCAATGAATCAACTCATTTATCATTCTGACAAGCAAATGTCTTTCAGTTGTGGGTTGTTGCTCCGTGAGCCTGGATTCATGTGAGCTACAGTGTGATCGGGACACACGTTTAGACAGGACGCCATAAAGAGAGTTCAGTTCTAATGCTCCACGTGTTCCAAACAGTCATTGTGACTGATAGTCATTATGTGTGCTGTTGTTGTAACAACGGAAACGATTCATCTCGTGTTGATAAGCAGCACTAATGTTATGAAAAATCCCCTCAGTTGTCCTGTGTTCTTATCTTCTGCACTTTGGTCCTGGAGGAACAATGTTGTGTTCAGCATGACAATGACTGACAGTAAAAGTTGACTTGACCTTGCCTGAGTCAGGTCTGCTGGGTCTGAGTGGATTCCTTTCATCTGTGGGATCTAAATAACCCGAAAATGTCAGAGGTGCTCTCTGCGTCTGAAATAGTTTCCTTTTGTCCTTAAGTGTTGGTGGCCCTGTACAGTTCCAAGGTAGATCTGCTGATCCCAGTCATTCCTCAATCCTCAATCTTTCATCTTGTCTTTTTACCACCAGAAAGATTGCTGCGACTGATCATGAGCCAACAGATGCCCGCAAGTCCTTCCCCTGCTTCGATGAACCCAACAAGAAGGCCACATACGACATCTCCATCGTTCACGATGACAAATATGGAGCTCTGTCCAACATGCCGCAGAAGGTAGGAGTCAGGACTCAAAAGAACCATGATTAGATATTGTCCTGGTGTGTTTAACTGTGTGGTGTGTGTTCTCCCTGCCTCCCTTTTGCGTGTCCGTGCTCCATCACTCCTCATTCCTCTTTTCACGTTCTCTTTGTTTTTCTGGATCTTCATTCATTTCATTTGGCAGAGCTTCGTCAGAAGCTTGATCTTCTGAAGAAAGTAAACCATAAAGTTAACAGAGAAATCCTTGTAATGACTTTATACATACAGTGTCACTTTACCAGGGGGGCTGTTCACAATGCGTATGATTTCTCTAGCTTTCCCATGGAAGAGGTAAACAAAGACAGGGGGAGGCTGAGTTCAGAGTAAACACTTTGAATACCAAAAGCAGAGGAATCAATCTTGTGCCTGTGTTTGGGGGCCAGGGATCCACCCAGCTCTACAGACTGAGTGACATCCACATCAACCCATTAACCTTGTTATTCGCCGCCTCTCCAGGGCCTCCCTCAACAACTGCCTCGTAATAAGCTGAAGACCACCTTCGAGAGGTCCGTCCCCATGAGTACCTACTTGGTATGTTTCGCGGTGCACCGGTTTGGCCACGTGCAACGAACCTCTGCTCGGGGGATTCCTGTGAGTTCACCATCAAAGCCATTGCTAAGAATGATGTATACTGTTGATGTGTACTGTGGGAAACGTCCTGTGTTCGGTCCCTCTCTGCCTCTGCAGCTGAGAATCTACGCTCAGCCGAGTCAGTTGAAAACTGCAGAGTACGCAGCCAACACCACCAAGGTCATCTTTGATTACTTTGAGGAGTATTTCAACATGACATACTCCATCTCCAAACTGGGTATGTTTACACATTCGTATCCATATCCCTGTACCAACTGTGGTGATTATATACACTGGCGAGCTGCGACTCATTTTAGAGATCTGGGACCAAACCAAATTCCAGATGAATGTCTGTCCAGGTCATCTTGTGACAGAATAAAACAAACGATAAGTTCTAAGCCTCAGTGTCTCATTCCAGATAAGATAGCCATCCCAGACTTTGGCACGGGTGCCATGGAGAACTGGGGCCTCATCACCTACAGGGAGACCAACCTTCTGTACGATGAGAACCAGTCTTCGTCCTACAACAAGCAGCGAGTGGCCAGTGTTATCGCCCACGAGCTGGTTCACCAGGTGAAGCTGTTCATTCACTTCATATTTAAATTATTGTCCGTTTAAAAAAAAAAAAAAAACATTTGGCACACACTGCATTTTCTACCTGTAATTTTCATTTTATCTCAAAAACTTGACTATTAAAGTAAAGTTCTTGGTGTATCAGTCAGACTACAGTACAATGGTCAATGAAACAGTTTGCATCAATTCACGGCAACTGACATCTGTCGTTTCTAAACAGCTGCAGTAGAAAGTAGTTACCAAACTGTTTCCAAACACACAGCAGATTGTTATCAGCTTCATCTGAGTTTCCGTGCAGCAATTCAGCCACATGTGATGAAACCAAATGAATCCAGTAAGCTTACCCGCAATTCTATAAAGGCTTTTATCTTTATTTTAGTCACATGCGGTGGTAAAATATGAGTTCAGAGTTCAGAACTGTAAACATCCTAAATGCTTTTCTAATGTATTGGTATTGGCATAATCTAGGCACAACACGTTCAAGGATGTCAGCTATTGTACTCTGGTGGAGATAAGACACTCTGAGGCAGTCCATAAAGTTTTACTGTCCTGTGTTACGCCGATGAGTTTGGTAACTCTGAGGGTTCAACAAACTGAAGTTTAACAAAGCACGTGCAGATAGTAAAAACCCTGCATAAGTTGACAACATGTGCAGCATCATCAGAGAATTTAAGAACTAATATTTACTAAATCTAATAAAAGAAGCCTTGTGGAGTAGTGATGTTTAGTAGTAATTTTCATCCTACTACTGCAGAGTTTGAGGGTATTCCAATTAATCGTGAATTGTTTAAACCCAAAAGTTAAATAAACCATTTATTTGAATACCCTCAAACTCACAAGTAAATACTCAATATTCTACTGCTGCTAAGTATTTAACAGTTGTGTGAGTTTGAGGGTATTCAAATATATATATATATATATATATATATATATATATATATATATGAGTCAGAGATTTGATTCTGTATTGAACTTTTGGTTTTAGAACTTTATTATAAGCAAATCATTGGGAGAAGTGCCCTTTTTCACACACACAGCATCTGTGCTTGTCCCTGAGACAGGGACAGTATCTGTGCTCAGTAGTTAGTGTCTTTCTTCTGGATTTGACATCTGGAAGGTCACACCCCAGTCTGCAGGCCTGCCAAGAATGAAACCTGGGAATCCCCTGTCCCTTCAGGCTCCATGTGAAGTTTCCTTTGTTTGAAGCCCCATGCTGATGTCAGCTGTCTTTTCCAGTGGTTTGGGAACATTGTGACCATGGACTGGTGGGACGACCTCTGGCTCAATGAGGGCTTTGCCAGTTTCTTTGAGTACATCGGCGTGGAAAAAGCTGAACCTTCCTGGGGCATGGTGAGATGCACCTGACTCGCGCTGACAGGTGACACAAGATCTCTGTACTCTGACACGTCGCTCCTGTCTTCCTGTCCCGCACAGCGAGACATCATGATCATCAGCGACGTGCTTCCTGTGATGGTGGACGACGCCCTCCTCTCCTCTCATCCAATTATTGTGGACGTGTCGACCCCAGCAGAGATCACCTCCGTGTTTGATGCCATCTCGTACAGCAAGGTACGACTGCTGTTAAACCTCACACAGTTTATGTGTCCATATCAATATATTTTACCTCATCAACTTGAACCATTAGAAAAAAACCTACTGACTCAATGCATTGTGTTTTATGGAACACACCTATTTAATAATGGATATTTTCCAAACTTTTCCAGGGAGCGTCCATCCTCAGGATGCTGGAGGACTGGATGGGTAAAGAAAGTTTCAGAGATGGCTGCCGAGTACGTCACAAAAAATAACTGTTAATTATGACCAATAATGAATCACTGGTGACTAGTAGAAAGGTAGACCTACTCTATTAGCTGAGAGGTTAAAGCCTGTTTTTGTTTGTCTGACTTTTTCTTTATTCACAGAAATATTTGAAAGACTTCCACTTCCAGAACGCCAAAACAGCCAACTTCTGGGCGTCTCTTGCTGCAGTATGTCCGACCTTTATCCTCATCATTTCACATGCAAAATTATTATTACCCATGAAAATAATATTGTCTGATTTGTGTGTGTGGAAATAAATTAAAAAGTGATTAACTTTCAAGCAGTTTCAAGCATATACGCTAAGCTATGCTAATCTGATTTTCGTAAAACGTCGCTTCAGAACATTAATCAACATAAACTATGTTTGCAGGTGAGCAACTTGCCAGTTGCAGAGGTCATGGACACGTGGACCAATCAGATGGGTTATCCTGTGCTGAATCTGTCTGTCTCAGAGACGGACGCTAAGCTGAGCCAGGAGCGTTTCCTCCTGGATCCTAACGCTAACGCTAGCCTGCCCCCGTCACCTCTGGAGTAAGTGAACAAGTCACTTTTTGGCTGGTTAAACCCTCTAACCTTTGTCCCTCCATAGTTGAAATGTATTCATGTTAAAGGTCTGGGGTTAGAACTCTGCGATAGGTGACATGATCCAACACTGGCGACTACAAGGATCCGTCTCATCAGATCTGAGGCAGATCATCATACTTTACAGCTCAGCGTGATTTATTTATCACATCAGAGGTGAACATGAACCCAGCTGAACAAACCTACAGCAGAGGATTCAGATTTAAAATAGTTCATTGTCCTTTGCAAGTCCACACGTGCGACACAAGAAAAAAAGCACGAACACGCTTTAACTTCTGTGAGGTTGCCATCGCTGTCAGGAAACTCCATGGAAATCAAAGAGATGGAGGCTAAATCACAAACAGCCAGTCACTGTCCCCGTGAAGTATCTGTGTTGAAACCACAGTCCCAAAGTATTTACATTTTCGTGGAGGAGTAACACATCCGCTCTAGTACAACCTTTCACACCCTTACACCCATAGGTAGCACAAGTATGAATCCAGCTTTGCACACTAGCTGGTGACCACAGGGAAGAATTTAATATCTTACACCAAATTTTGGTTATGTATTTGGCTTTACTGACAAAAAAGGGGTTGTGTCTTTGTTATAGTTACAAGTGGACGATCCCAGTGAAATGGCACTCTGTGAAAAGTGAAAAGAACATGTTGGCAATGTTTGACAAGAGCAGCAGAGGTATTGTTCACAAAATCTAATCAGCTGTCTGTCTTTAAATAATTCATCAATAGGACTATTCTCATTATTTGTATTTATAATCCTGACTGGGTTGATTTTCAGAGCACGTCATTGATAACTACACACCCTCAGTGGACGGTCTGCTGAAGGTGAACAATGATCACATTGGGTTCTACAGAGTCAACCATGACGTCCAGATGTGGAACATGATCAGTGAACAGCTTCAAAACAACCACATGGTATTTCAAACGATGTCCTGTTCGGAGACTAAACAGGAGACGTCCCATAGACTGACTGTACTGTCCTCAACAGGAGTTAGATGCAGCCGATCGCACGAGCTACATCGACGATGTCTTTGCACTTGCGAGGTGAGATTTCCCCCAAAAACACAGACTGTCTGAGCTTTGCCAATCGTGTACGTGCTGTAACCACTGTGTTCATTTCGTTGATCAGGGCAGACATCATCGACTATGGTAACGCCTTGAACCTGACCAGGTACCTGCCACATGAGACTGAGTACATAGTGTGGGAACGAGTGGCGTCCTCCATCTCGTATATGAGGGACATGCTGGTAGCCGATGCTGCTGTCTACAAAAAGTTCCAGGTAAGTCCTCTGGATCCATCCTATAGCTGCCACTGTCCTAACAAAGAAGCATCAACACCTCCATCACCCCCTAGTGGCTGGGGGTAGAATAGGATCACATCAGCTGATGTATCTTCATCTTCTTGGTTCTTTTCTTTAGAACCTCTTCCGAGGTCACGTCAGCGCGATCTCCAAACAACTCGGATGGAACGACATAGGAAGTCAGACAGAGAGGTAAGACTGTCATGAAACATCTGAGGTCATTTCCTGGTAACAGTAACAATACTGGCACCAGATTATGTGCATGTTCTTCTTTCACTTCTTCATCATTCGGTGTAAAATGGCTGTTTGCATGTGGTCGGCAGGTTGCTGAGAGAGACCGTGCTCAGTATCGCTTGTCAGATGGGAGATCAGGATGCTCTGAATGAAGCCTCCAGAATTTTTGACCGCTGGATTGATGAAAATTTCAGGTATGACCCACTGTCGTTACATATATTTATGCCTCACAGCTGACGTGAAAAGATTAAAAAAGCAATGACGTGCTAAACTGGACATCATTTGTTGTCTTTGACCTGCCGTGCAACGTCTCGACCTTTCTACCCGTAGCGTGGCGGTAAACCTGAGGCTGCTGGTCTATCGATACGGAATGAAGAACTCGGGCACAGAAGCCAAGTGGAACACGATGTTCCAGAGGTACAAGGACACGTCTTTGGCTCAAGAGAAGGACAAGCTGCTGTATGGACTGTCGTCTGTGGACAGCGTGGAACTTCTGTACAAGTAATTTAAACGTCTCTTCTTTACTCAGCTGACCTGACCGCCCGGTTTTATGACATCTCATATTCCTTAGTGTAGTATAGTCCCCAACACTGTAACACTATAAACACTATGGAGGATGTGGAACTTTTTCTTCCGTCCCACAGACTCCTGGAGGCCACGAAGAATGAGAGCGTGTTTAGGAGTCAGGATCTGTTCACCGTAGTGCGATACGTGTCTCTCAACCCACTGGGAGAGGCGATGGCCTGGGACTGGACCACACTGAACTGGGACTATCTGGTCAACAGGTCAGCACCAATGTGGCAGACGCATGCACACACCTGCACATTGTGCTCGTCATGGTAACTTGTTTTCCTTCGACCAGGTACACCATCAACGACAGGAACCTCGGTCGTCTACTCAGTCGAATCACCACCAACTACAACACAGAGCTGCATTTGTGGAAGGTAGGAGGTGACACATGATGATGACTGTGATGACCTCACTTTGTTTTCTCTCATGATTTGGTGGAAATAACTTACTCATCTGTGTGGGGAAGGGGATGATGATGCCGATGGGTGGATTTAGGTTTTGCAATACATGTTCTGCAAAATGCTTTTCCATGAAATTGTTTTTCTCCCCTGATGAGGCAGTTGACTGTATTCTCTCAGTCAAGGCCAGTAGTGTCCACATAGTGTCTGATCTGCTCTTGTAGATGGAGCATTTCTTCGGTCTGACACCAGACGCTGGTGCGGGGGTGATGCCCAGGGAGCAGGCGCTGGAGAGAGTGAGGAACAACATCGAGTGGATCAGGAGGAACGAGAATGAGATCAGAGGGTGGCTGAACAACAACGTGGCCTAGAACAGCAACATGTGAACCCACTGCTGCGACACAGGCGCACGGCAGCTGAATCAGCTCTGCTAATCTGAATCAACACTGGAAAACAATAAAAAGAAAGGGAATCTTTTTAGCACTTAATATCAAAATTCATACTTAACCTGATCTCATGTAAAAATCAATTTTTTGTAAATGCTGTTGTTCTCAAAATCTGGCCAGAATGTCATGAAGTTTTCTCATGTGTGCAAAACATATGTACTCGTGCTCTCACCACGACTCATAGTGGGTCACAGACAAGCAGTACCAGAGTATTCAAAGTACATTACCGTGATAGTTCATGATGTTGATTGTGGTCTGACAGAGTCCTTTCATCATGTTGCTTGTAAAGTATAAAGTGCCAGTGTTTGTTCATCATTGGATCCGTTTCTTAACGACTTTTGACAAGAAAAAAAAAATCTGCTTTTGTTTCTGCTCATCACCACAAGGATATTTATACTGTTGCTTGTTTTTCAATTTTTGTAAAAATCTAACTTATAAAGAAAATCTTAGACACAAATGCAAATATTTGTATCATATATTCTTTTAACTGAATTTAAATTAAAACGTAAAACCCAGAGGTTTTCTGCATATGCTTCATTGCCGTGCTTTTTTATACTTCAGGGTCTCTCTTTTGTGATACTTCTTTAAAAAAGTGCTGGATCAGGTTTGTGTAGGGTGCCCTTTTTCATCCTAGGTTATTTTCTTTTCTTATAATAATGTATTAATATATATAGTCTTAGAGTTTTTCTTTCTTCTTTCTTTCAGAGGATGTTTGCAGAAAGTGCGGACACACAGAAACACACTTACAACACCCAGCAACAGCAAACAGCTCCATTGAAAATGTGATTCATGTTATTTCATCAAAGCAATCTTCTATTCGTGGCCTCGGAGCCAGGGCATATTATTACAGGGGCACACTGATGTCATCTCACTGGGTCAGGGGTTGTTGGGAGGTTGTCATGGGAACCTGGGTGTTGATGGTGATTCGCTGCCTGGTTTGACATCGGACCATCCCGATGATGGCTCTTCTGAACCTTAAAGAAAAAAATATATATTATAACAACCTCTCTACTTCAAACAATACCTTCCGGTCACAAGCATCAATTTATTAAAGATGTGCAATGCAAAGACAAACACATACTTTTTGTTGGCAATGACATAAATGCAGGGGTTGTAAAAAGTGGAGGACTTGGCAAAGAGTGGAGCGATGATGGCCATTGCAGCAGGGATGGTCTTCGGGTCACCAAACGATGCCCAGAGGCACACGATGGAGTAGGGAGACCAGGCCACCAGGAACATGACAATCATCACGATGGACATCTGCGGGCCACAAACACAGTGCACGTGTGTGCGTGTATGTTGAATAATGCAGAGGGCACTCAGGGAAAACACCCATTGTGTAATTGTCTGTTTTGACTCTGTCCAGCCACGAAAATGACGGCCTACACTGAAGCTGCCGAGGCAGACGCTGTCTCAGTGGCCTGCTCATGTGTTTTCACCTTGGTGACGTCCATCTGATCGGACCAGTCGATGTTGATGCTGTCCAGGCTGTTGCCAGCTTTGTATCTCCTCACAGTGGCTGACACGTTGTAGTAGCAGTAGAACATGACGGACAGAGGCAGCACAAAGTTCACGGCGATCACTGCCATGGTGTAGGAGATGAAGGAGCTGGGGAGGAAGAGCAGTGTCAGCATCTGGTTTCACAGTTTGACCTCTGATCTAGAAAGTGTGTTTACCCGTGCAGTGCAGCTCACTGTTTGACTTGTTGTTAGCACAGAAACTACAACTGAACTAAGAATGGCCACCCTTTGCTCTCAGATGTGCACGACGGGACTCACGCATCGTTCTGTCTCCAGTTGATGGTGCACGTGGCTCCAGTGGGGTCAGGGGCGTATCCAGCCCATCCCACCACGGGCATGGAGGACCAGAACACAGCATTGAGCCACGCTGCCAGGATGAGAAGGTTGTAGGACCGCATCGTCATTTTCTGCCCTGGAGAGAGAAACCATACTGGTCGGCAAAGCCAATAAAATTCCAAAACACTGTTTTTCATTTGCAGCTGCAAACATTGCATGTGTCATGCAATTGGTAGATATAGGAAAGTATATTTTACCAACAGTATTAGGTTTGTGTCAACAGAATTCCAACCCATGTTCTGTTAGGCTTCTTTGATCTTGACCTTTGACCCATCTAATCTAATTCATTCATCTCAGTCAGTCTAAGAACTTTTGTGCCAAATGTAAAAGGATTTTCTGAAGCTGTCCTCCAGATATTTCATTCACATTGTGAGCTCACAGCAACCCTGACCCGGAGCAGTCAGCGGATACCTATGTCTGGTCTGCAGATGGTCAGATAGCGGTCGATGGCCACCACGGTCAGCAGGCCGATACTGGCCATGCCAAAGAAGATGTTAAGAGCTGCATAGATCTGGAGACAGAAACACAGAAGTTAAAACCGGACAGTTTATGATGCTACAACTACGCCACTGGAACCAAAGAGGAGGACACTCGGTGCAGTGCATAGAGCCAACAGAATGTCCAACACTATATGCATCCATCATTTAAACATCTAGTTACAACAAGCCCCACTGAACTGGGTGTGAGTGAGAATATATAAACCCGTGAGCATATAAATATAAAATACATAAAACGCCATCGCTGTCCTTGTTTGGCTCTGGGCCTGCTCTCTCTCGCTGTAGATTAGCATCACATGGGTCAACATCACTGTGGAAAAACAAATCCTAATCTGCTGAAATAACCCAAACACGTGGCGGTGGTGAACGCGCGTCAGTCTGCTCACAGGGTTAGTCTCATCGGCAGCTCACAATAACAAATAGTTTTTAGAGCAGGATGCTGGTGTTATAGCATAAACAATAGGACTGGAGGATTCTCATGTCATCTCACACACACAATAACCCAGCATAGCAAAGTTGCACATTCGTATCCCACCCACCTGACAACCGGTGTAGCCGAATTTCCAGCTGCCGTGGATGTCTGAGGCAGCCGACATGGGATAGCCGATGCCAGCCACTCCGATGTCGGTGAAAGCCAGGTTGATTATAATGAAGTTGGTGGCCGTGCGGAGCTCCCTGAACTTGACGAACATGAGCAGCACCACGATGTTGCTCGTTAAACTGATGACTCCTGAGGAGAGGAGAACTGACAATTACAAGACTATTGACCCAATAAAAGAGACACCAACTTCTTCTGTGATCTGTGTGAAACTGTTTGAGAATGGCGATTGAGGTTGTTCAACATAACCATATTTGTTATTAAAATGCATTTTGATGTCTATGAATTAAGCTTAAAGAAACTCTGAAGTCAAATGAAGACAAGTTCCAAACATGAGGAGTCACCAGGGATTTAACAGATGTATAATCAGGGAAGCAGGAAACAATGCAGCCCTTCTCTCCCCCACACAGCTGGTGAGGCAATTTGTTATGTAAGTAGTTCCACTTGCCTCAGCGATGCCAGAAAAAACATTGAACTGGAAAAGCAATAAATGTTAAGCACCTCAATAAGGAACTCTATATAGAAGACCCAGCATCAGAAATCACATTATAAAAAAATTGCTGGGATATAAAACAGTTATATTACAATTCTGCAGAAAATCCCCACAACCTTAAAATGAAACCTGTAGAAAATGAAATAAAAGTGCCTACATCCTGTATGAAAAGTGATGACACGAGACTAAAGGACAACAACCAGGCAAACTGCTGGCTCCACGTTCTGCTCATCAAGTAAAACTCAATCATTTCTCACATCATTTGTCAGCCGTTACCTGCTGTTATAAGATATCCAGCCACTATGTTGTGCTCCATTTGAGTAAAGGCACTTTTCCCCCCATAAACGGCAACATCGCTTGAAATATTAACTCCAGCGTCAATCCCCATTTTCTTAGTTGTAAGGGGAAAAAAATCACTTTGTTGATACCGGCAGTATTTCCACAGACAGTCTTCAGAAAAAAATGAATCAGAGGAACGGGAATAGAGAGAGCCAGTGTGGCAAAATGCTGTTTCTATCTAAACTCTGTGGGGACTTGTGGAGTGGTGGTTTGAGGGGTGAACGTGAAGGGGATTATTACATACCATTGCTCCTGTGTCCCACAAATAGCAGGAGGCTGTGTGTAAATTATGTGAACAACAGGGCTGCACAAGACCGGATTACCACTCACGTGTAGCGGTTGTGCTCCGGTCAGAGAGTGACATAACGAAAACCGAACTGAAGTTGTCTCAGTGCCTGAGTTCTATTCACGTCTCTCCACCAACCCTGGATTAGCAGCTGGAAAAGGGCCAGATAAGGTCTTAATTTGCCGAGAGCGATTAGGTTGCTTAATATACGAATGAAAAGGGTCCAGCGTGGACACGTTGGTTGGACATATGTGTATGAGTGACAACTGGAGGGGCACTCAGAGAGCATACCTGTGCCAGGGTTAGACAGTCATTCAAATTCACTGGATCTGGAGTTTTATTCAGACCTAGACATAGATCTATGTATTGCCCATTAAAACATTAGTTCAGTAATTCGTTTGTAATTCTGTGAATTTACTTAATGATATATTACATTTTAAATAAATGTATCAAAGCATTCTATGTTACGGTTAAATGTGACATTCGTTTTATTTCTGTGACTCTGAGCTTTCATAACGCTGACATGTTGTGTGTCATCCATCCTCCAGGGCAGTAGGTGGCAGTGTGGGGCTCACCGGAAAGTGGGGGTGGAGTCAACTCACCACTTCCTCTCAACTCACTTAACCGGTTCCTGTCGAAGCGAGGACTCCATCGCTCCAAGCAAACATGTCGGGCCTCCTGAGGACTCTCGCTACCCGTGCTGCTCCGGTGCTGCGGTCACCAGCCGTGGCTCAGCGGGCGAGCATATTCACGAGGCCAGCGAAGGAGAAGATCACTGCCTTGGTGAGTGTGTCATCCACCTTGGCCTCATGCTAACCGAACCACCAGCTAGCAGCTTTAGCTGCCCTTGGCTGACGAGGTCAAAGTCGACAGACAACGCTGCGGGTGTTCAATCTGTGAAAGTTAACGCTCGTATTCAACCAGAGTGAAGGATTTCAGATGATGGGGCTATGTGAGTGGTGTATGTTCAGCGGAGAATTGGGGGTTTCCTCTCCTATCATTAGTTAGCGCCATGCTAACACAGCTAGCCGCCTCGGCGGTTAGCGTGTTGCGAAAGGCTTGTTTTCGTAAACACTCGAGTGTCGGCTCCAGACCTTTACCTCGGGTGGTCGCTTAGACACGAGGTGCTCATTCTATAAACTCTCAGAGTGCATTAACTATGTGTAAAGCTTAATCCAACAGTCCCGTGTGAATTACAATCGAGGTTGGTTTGTTCAGGCTCATCACGGTGGAATCTAAAGTGTTCACAATAACTGTCAGCAGGATCTGTGCCGATTTAGAAAGACGCCTTACACTTTGACCTCAGAAACATTTACTGCAGCTGCAGCATCTTAAATAATTAATAATATGCATTTGGGGATTATTGTATTTTTCAGAAATAAAGAATCTTGCTTATATAATGTTAAAAATATAAGAAATTGAGGGATTGTTTTCTTTCATCTTTACATATTGTTTTAGTTCCTGAGTCACTGTTAATATTAAATGTTCCCTGGAGTAGTGAGGAGTGTGATGAACAGGAGTTGGTCTGTATAGCAGTGTTCCTCTGTAACTAACTGAACGATCTGTCTGTTGCCTAGGACACTGTTATTGCAATGACCATGCTCAGCCTGGCCATCCTGGGACCATCTGGGTGGATCCTGGCCCACCTGGAGGACTACAAGAAGAAAGAATAAATGGAAGATTTTAACAGATTCCTTCCTGGTGGACACAGCCCTCTGTCTCTGGTGACCTCTCTGGGACCATATCCAGTGATGTACAGCTACAGAGAAGAATATGGATTTACCTCACTCCTCCACCCTTCTGACAGTTCTACTCTACGTCTCAGATACACAAGAAATGTTCCTTAAATGTTGACTATGATCTTTTAACCATTTTAATGTATGACCTCCCTGATAAGGGAGTATGTTACATGATTAAATTTTAAAACCAGATTTGCTTGTTTTGTGTTGACTTTATTGACTCATATTGGTTATTAATCCTATATCAAAATCTAAAATGATGCACCATAGGAATGTCAGGAAGGCATCGAGCTGATCATGAATTCAATTTCTCTTCATCTACGGGTGTTAATGTGTTATCAATGTCAGTGGTGGGATTTAACTTACTACCTTTACTTTTTACAGTAATAAAGTACTTTACTTATCCCTTCATTCATCCCATGTTTTAGCCGATATCTGTAGTCTCTACTCCACTTCATTATCATTGTGCTACATCAAGTTACACATTGTTCAAAGGTCAGCGTGGGACTAATGAAGTGATCCAATCAGAGCAGACATCAGACCCGCCCCCTGCGGCAGCATCTAGGGAACATGAAACCAATCAGAGGAGGCCATTTATTGATGCCACAATCTGTTTCTAGCAGTAGCATCTGCAGCATCCTTTATTTGTTTGTACATTTGTTTATTAAGTTTGCACTATTCTGTTCCACACAAAATACTGCAAGCAGTTAAAAGGTGAACACAGTACTTCCACTATTACTTAAGAACAGTCTATTTATTTGTATATATTTGTGTCTGGATCCTCTGTCTTGTAATAATATTTCATTAAGTACATCAACTCTGAGGAACAAACAAGTATCAAGTCACTTATAATCATACAGCGTAATTTGTAACATTAAATAGACAAAAACAACAATGACATAATAATAATAATTTTGTAAAACGTATTTTAGCAAACGCACGTTGATGACATCACCTGACCGGCAGTGGATCATGTGACAGTATAACAGTCATGTGACACAGCAGACTCTTTCACATCATCGGACGCTCTCCACTGACTAAGGTAAAAACTTGTTGTTGAATCGCATGTTTCATGTTTACTCGCTGTTTCTCTTCAGATCCGTGTCGCGTTTCACTCAATGTGCGGACACGACATTCCTGCTAGCATTAGCCGCCCTGCACCAAACCCCATAGAAACATTTGACCTTTTACAGAGTTGTCTGTGGGAGTCTCTGTGACCGTTTCTGACTCAACACACGGATCGATGATGTCCCGTCACTGTGCGGCACTGATATGTTGTGGATTTTATTTAAAAGACACGCTATTTATTCCAGCAACATAATAGAAAATCGGCGAGCGGACGCGCATCCAGTTGGCACTTTCTTGAACGGAGTTTGGCCTGATTCTCACGGCCAAAACAATCCATCAAGACAAAATGTTCAAATCAGTCGATATCGATATTTGTATGGAATTTCGAGTTGTGCTTTAAAACGCTTCTTCGTGAGAGAATGACGGACAGCAAACCCTTTCCAAATCTGAGGTTCTAACTTTACACAGTCTGTGTTTTAATTTCACTCTTTCTGTCATGTGATGTGGAGTTTGGTGTGTGTGAAATGAAACTCAGAATCACTCTCAGAATTACTTTACTGTCCCTAGATTGGGACATTAACCTATTGCAACAGCCAGGACAGCATATAAAACACGCTTCATAAAAAATAAACCCATAGACATTTACAAAAGTAGAGCTGCAGAATCATGTTGCATGATGAGGTCTGTGTAGCTGTGCGGTTGTGTGGGTTAGGGTGTGTGTTGAAAGGACCTGCATGCAGTGAGAAACTGTCTCCAACATTGAGGACAGATTGTCCATCACCTTCCTGTCTCCCTCAGCAGATGACCATTATTACGCAGCCAGGCTGGTGTGCATCATCAACCCTCTTGTTCACTCTTCCAGAAAGCTGGTACAATGAGGCTGGTGATTCTGGACGACTACGATCTGTCCAGCGAGTGGGCAGCCAAATACATCCGCAACAGGATCATCCAGTTCCAGCCGTCCGCTGACAGATGCTTCACTCTGGGGCTGCCCACAGGTCGTGCACACACAGACACCGACGCTCTGCAGGATGAACCGTCGCTGCTCATCAACTGAGCGGCGCGCCTGAATGTGTCTGATGTCTTTCAGGGAGCACTCCTTACGGCTGCTACCAGAAGTTGATTGAGTACTACAGAAATGGAGACATTTCTTTCAAATATGTGAAAACCTTCAACATGGATGAATATGTAGGTGAGTTAGAGGCTGATGGATGAATCGTCATGTCCTCTTCATCCTCCAGCTCTGACAGACCTTGTGTCTGTGAGTTATGCAAAATATCCACTTCTCATCCACTGCGGTACTTTATACATTTACTTCTGCTTCCTTGCATTACTGTCCTTTCATTTTTATTCCAAAATCTCTTGGCCATTTTATTACTATTGTATTTTTATCTGTTTATTTTTTATTCTTAATTTAATTGCTGCTTTTTTTTAATCATTATCTCTGTATGTTTCATATTTATTCTTTATTTTCATATTCTGCTTTGTTTTATATTTTCAACCCGGTCCCATAGTTTTGAATCAGGCTGTTATTTGGCCATGAGGTGACCCTTGACCCTCTTGTTGTCCAGGTCTCCCACGAGCCCATCCAGAGAGTTACCACTCCTACATGTGGAACAACTTCTTCAAGCACATCGACATTGACCCAGCCAACGCTCACATCCTGGACGGAAACGTCGACGACCTGGAGGCAGAGTGTCAAGCCTTTGAGCAGAAGATCGCAGAGGCCGGAGGAATCCAGCTGTTCGTTGGAGGTCAGGCATGTTCCATGTGTAGCAGCTCATCAGAGCCCAGAGTTTAGCTGTTTGTGTTTCTCTAGGTATCGGCCCCGATGGTCACATTGCCTTCAACGAGCCAGGCTCCAGCCTCGTTTCCAGGACCAGGGTGAAAACCCTGGCTAAGGACACCATTGTGGCCAACGCTCGTTTCTTCGGTAACGACCTGTCCAAGGTTCCCACCATGGCTCTGACTGTGGGTGTAGGAACGGTCATGGACGCAAAAGAGGTGAGAAAGGAACACCGCTCATTCATTCCTCCCACACCGCTCAGACGTGACCACTGTAACACACCCTGAACTATATATATATGTACTGTTTGTGTACACAACTCAAACCGTGAGTTACATTCAATAAGATGGCATTTAAACTGTCAGGAAGGTGGAGCTTCACTGATATTTCCATGCTAAACACATCGTTCTGGTTTATTACACTAAATCTATAAAAATGTGTCTGTTCACACCTGACATTCCAAACTGTGTTTTCACCCGGTCTGAGCAGTTTGTAAGAAAAGCATCAGTCCTCAGCTTAGCTAACAGACCTGAGCTTAGTGCTGCCCTATTACTGAATCATGTTTCTGCTGAAGAGCTGCTTTGTCTGGCGTCATGGATCTACAGCAGGCAGCAGCCGCTCTGAGTCTGACTCTGTGGTTGTGCTCTCCTCAGGTGATGATTCTGATCACAGGAGCACACAAAGCCTTCGCCCTGTATAAAGCCATAGAGGAGGGAGTCAACCACATGTGGACGGTATCCGCCTTCCAGCAGCACCCACGCACCATCTTTGTCTGCGACGAGGACGCCACGCTGGAGCTGCGCGTCAAAACGGTCAATTACTTTAAAGGTACAACAGCCTCCACAAGTAGAGTTAAGATGAATGAACAGGAAGGTTTTACAGTACTACACTAGCATCAACATGTCACAGAATCCTTTAAAAGTCATTATGTTGTCAGTATTCTTCTGCGTATCTAAAATGTTTTTTGCCCCTGTTCTTGTTCACTGCAGGGTTGATGCATGTTCACAACAAGCTGGTGGACCCGGTGCTCAGTATAAAGGACCAATGAGACAGTGAAGATGGCCGACAGTTCCTGGATCCAACACGAATGAAACCTAATTACTCTGCTACTGTTTTTATAAAGAGCAACTGTCCTGATCTGTTCTGTGTTCCTTCATGGACGCTAATGGAGTTTTGCTAAAGAATCTGCAGTTTGAAATAATTTCCAGTGATTGAAACAATGTTTGACTCCCGTTATCCTTTTAATTGTTCATTTATCTCTTGTTATATAAAAATTGTCAAACACCTTTTTTCATCTAAATCTTTGTCTTTTCTGTTCTTGTGAAACACTTCAATGTCTCAATGACTCAGTGATATGAGTCAAGACAGAATAGCAGTCACACGCAGGTGTGTGTCTGAAACCGGGCCGACGGCCCTGCAGGAGGTTAACATGCGGACAAAGACCCTTGGCTCCAAAGGTCTTCAGAGGTCACCTTTAGTCCTGACGTCATCACCTCTGTCGGAAAACTTTGCGCCACCTTGTGATGCAGTTCCACCGTTCCCCGCAGGGAGGCAGTCACAGCTCAGGCTTGGATGTGTTTGTCTGAACCACAGCCACGTTATCAGATATGAATGGTTAATTAAATAATATTAGTTCTGCGATTAAAATATCACTTTACTTTTCACCAGTTTACGAAACAGAGTTACTCGCTGAGGAAATTACTATAGCAAATCCCACGACCAAAACACTGCACACACAGATTTCTAAGAGATGCAACAAATATAGAGACACAGTTGTAATGATTAATGAGGTTATGCACCGCAAAATGACAATGTTGTACCATTCAAGGATGAATGAAACAAAACCATTTGCCAGCACTAGTTAAAACCCATAATATTATATTTATACAAGGATGTAGAGTATTAAAAATCACCCTTCTGTTAACACACCGCTGTGGTAACATTGTTTGAATGTGATCTGGAAACGCAGAGGATCATCAGGTCTGCAGGATCCTTTCAATTGCACGAAAAAAGTTCCAGTCACTGTGGCAGAAGCCAAACTTTTGAAGTCATCCACACAGAGTTTGTTTTGTCTTGACAAACAGCCGTGCACTGTGGTTCTGGGAGGCTGATTCGGGATGGTAATTGAGTGCGGCCTGCAGCAGTGTTTGCTCTCCAGCCCCTCTGAAAGCCACGCCGCTGATTAAATATGGCATATGTAAATACTGAGTAATTACTGTATTACGGTGATTACGATGCAGTGAGGGCTGATTAAACAGGCAGCTCAAATGACAGCAGCCACGCCCTATTCCAGGATCTATTTGTTTCCTCTGAAGAAAGTCAATGGTGCTTTTTGCTTCTGTAATTATACCGTGTGGTGTCTGGCACCTGGAGGGCTGGCCTCAAGCTAGGAATTGTCTTTTGATGACATAGTTTATTTCAAGCAGCGAGAGTTGATCAAAAGAATTCATAATGAAAAAATAAGTGAAGAAGCTTTACTAGTAAAAATATATTTATATATTCACCTGCTGTTAAATGGGTTAAAGCCAGTGTTGAGCATGTTGAGCTGCAGAGATCATTAACATCTCAGCCACTTCCAGTCTTTGGCATGAGCATCAAGGACTGAGCAACAGAATGCATGCATCCGCTAATGTAGCTGATTAAAATCACCAGAATAGGCGTCTATTTAAATATCCGGCTCATCAGCACTGAGGGCAATTTGCTTGTCGCGGATGATTTGCCTCTAATAGCACAGCTCCGGGGGCCACGCTGACTAATAGCACGAACCCACACAACGTCCTATGGAGCGGCTCACCTGCAGCTCCACTGAGGCTCCACATGGGTGTGTGTGTGTGTGTGTGTGTGTGTGTATATTCTATTTAAAGGCATCAAGAAGCATAACATGCAGGAATCCCACATCACGTCCTGGTGGTTCATCTGTCTCGTTTCATGTTGCCACCCTCTTCAGGGTGTAGTCTTCTTTTCTTGGTCATTATGCTCATTTACACCTGCAACACAAGCCAGTGTCCAGTGTCACTTCTCTCTCTCCGTTCCCCTCCCTCTCCCCAGGGGGCGTGGCTTACCTCCTTTCCCCTGAAGCAGGTGAGCAGGTACACCTGCAACACATGACAATCAACTGGCTTCTTCAGGCCCTGGCGTCGCTGGCCTTCGTGATAACGCTCGCTTTCTCCACTGCTTGTCCTCAGGTCGCCACGTCTCCTTCTGAAGAGAGAGAGAGAGAGAGACAGACCCCTGGCTGCCTAACCCTTGAGTCTTGCTCCCCTGGACGTGTTCCCCCTGAGCTCCCTCCAGCCTCCAGGCCCCTGTGCGGCTCATGTGGTAGATATTGTTTAATTCCTTTAGTTGAGCTCTTGTTGCCTTGTGTATTGTTTTGCCAGCTCTGCTTGTTGTTATGTTGAACTCTTATTCTTATCTTATTCATCTGAGCTCTGCGTCCGTCTCGTCTACATATTTGGGTCCAGCCCTTGAGTTATCAGAACAGTCTTTTCCTCCTTCACAGCTCTGTAACGCAGTAGTGGAGGATGACGTTTAGAAGTCAGGGAACCGCTCGCTTCAGTACCTCGCCCCAGTGTGTGTTCTGTATGAATTGATTCATGTCAGCAGGGTGAGGCACAAGCAGCCGTCAGCTGAGTTCTATTGGCATTTCCAGGTACCGTCAGTATCGGAACTTTTCATCGCCTGGTGCAGGATGAGACGAGTGCCACAGAAACATGACAATACTTTTTTATGATGAAAAATAAATCCAGTGATCAGCTGTTAATTTCAGTTTAATAAGAGTTTGGGAAAATGCGACTCCAAGCAGCGATGAGGTGACGGGGCTTCACTCCAGTGAAGTGGTTATGAAAAATAAAACATCTATTTGTTCCTGCTGAGGAGTCTGAACAGTCAGTCTTTTATTTTGTAGTCTTTGCCATGTTTCCTGTTTTATTTCTGTAGTCTCTGCTTCCCCTCCTCCTGCCTTCTTCACGTGCACCTGCCCGTCGTTTGGAATTAGTTCAGTCAGGTATTTAGTCTCTTGTCACTTCATTTTGATGTTTGATGGATGTTTCATGTCGTGGCCCAGTTAGTTTTTCCCAGTGTTTCCTTTTTGCTCTCCTCGTGTTTTTGTTGAGCTTTTTTGAGTTTTGTCTTTTTATTTTGGTTAAGCAAACCTGCATGTCGTTGTTGAAAGACACTTTTTGTTAAACCTTAGTTCTTCAGTAGACACTTTTTTTTAAACCTTATTTTTTCAGTTTGTGTCCCCCCCCCCCCCCCAGCCTCCCAAACACTCATTGATATCAGTCCACTAAATATGCCTATTCTTCTCCTCCTTGAATTATTCCCCCAGGAAATCTCAAAGTCCATTTCTTATCCCCGAGTTTCTGTAAATCCCTTTATCATTCAGGCCCCGTGGCGTGGAGTAAAAGTAAACAGAGGTAAACAAACCGTGATGAGTGGGGACACAGGGCTGTTTGCAGCTGCAGGAATATCAGACGGGGGCAGGAAGGAAAGTCAGAGAGAGAGGTGAGGAACTGGAAACCAAGATGTTAATGTACAAACAAAGATAAATCCGGTTGTGTTGTGACTGCTGGTGGTTTTGTTTCAGGCCGGGCAGATTGATGGAGCTGCCTTTTACAGCCTCACCTGACTCTGCTGCAGGTCCTTGTTCTTCCTCGCAGCTCCTGATGAGACTGTGCCTTTGTTGTGAATCCCATCTATCTATCTATCTATCTATCTATCTATCTATATATGGTGAAAGTGTTTTGTTTATTCCCCTTTTGATTGATGTTTGAAGTCGTCCTGATGAGAGGAGAGGAAGTCTTTGTTGATTTGCGTCCACTTTTCTCCTGTTTCTGCTTCGGTAGATAACATCGCTCTATTTTTCCTCTTCATCTCTTTTTGATGAAGGCAGCGTTGACTTGCTATTATCCATGGTTCCGCTTGTTATTTTTCACTGTGCACTTCCTGGTGTTTTGCCCGCAAAGGACAATCACGATTGTTGGACTTCAAAAATCTCTGTTAAGTGTTTTGATTGTTAATTGAGAAACAAGCATTGAATGACACGATATGGACAAACTGTATTTTCTGCTTTGTTCAGAGTTTTCATTTTACAATGATTATTGATTCATCAATTTATCCCTTTAATTAGATCTACTGAAGAGTAATTTACATTTAAACTGGTGGCGGCTGTGACATCAGAACCACCTCAGGCCCCTGTGCACTGAGTCCGTCTCTCCTCCTTCGTGCCTCTCTGTGATAAGCGATGATTAGGATTCCCTTCAAATGGCCGGTGGACATCCCCTTGGCACTGTGTGGGCACTGTCGCTATGGCAACTGCAACCCTTAGTGACTGCTGCCAACCAGTGCTGTGATTACATGTGGTCAGTGGAGTCCCTCAGGGCTGCATCCCACCATCTCGCATCATGTTCTGAACTGACAACATACTGGATGAATATATATAAATATACTATAAATGTATGTTATAGTGCTACGTCTTAACCCAGCAAATGTTCTCACCTTGCATCACCTCAGCCATGATTCACCCCCCCCCCCCCCCCCCC